>PVIH01011529.1:0-67500 GCA_004025045.1 Sigmodon hispidus
AGGGATGAAAAAAAAAATTCAGAGGGAAAGATGAACACAAAGAAAATATAGGTGTAGCAATCTTATTTGTATTTCTTCCCTTGATAAGCCATGCCTATCATTCTTATCCTCTGTATAGTTATTGTTAACTCTTCCACATTTTAAATTCTTTTTACTGTGTTTTTTTTTTGATAAATACAAAATAAAGAAGAGAGAAAAATAAAATAAAATAAAATAAAATAAAATGTCATTGTTACATTATGCCCCTGAGATTAAGAAAAGGGGACTTTTCTTTTGCTTGTAGAGAAAACATTTGGGAGACAAAGAAGATTTCAGAAGAGCCTCTCTGCTGCATATGTTCCGCAAACATCTAGTTACTTTTCAGATGACCTGCTGCTGCCACTTGCATTTTCTGTGGTGACAGGAATATTGTCCATGAAAGCACGGTCCCCTGCTTCCCTTTGGTCACACAACAGAGATTCTTTATAATCAATTCCAATCAAGTCTCCTCCAGAGTCCTTTGGATTCTAACAACACTTTTTCACAGCTGATGTCTGTGTTGTTAACCTCTGGGCATCCCCTGCCAGAACCACCCTTCACACAGCCTTTCCCTCATTCCCTCCTCCACCTGTCTCTACGTTCTGACTCCTTTTCTTGGCTTTTTCTCAAGCTTTTTAAGCCTCTGGTCTGCAGTCAAACCTTGGCAGTCCCCACAAACTGTTCCCACAACAGAACCTTTAAAAGCATTCCCTTTAATTGGATCAGAAAGTCCACTTGTTTGCTTCCTCCAAGGATGAATTAAACTGAGAAATCCCGTAGGCCATCACTTAACTCAATTCAGCTAGGATCCACTGAGTCCTAACTGCTTTCAAGAAGCTGTAAGAGACTTGGGGGGTGGGGAGGGGGGTAAACAAACTCTGGGCTCTAGCAAATCATGGATGTGTCTTAGGACCCCTGGGGCTAGACTCTTCTGAACTGTTTACTTCCAGACCCTGTGGACTCATTTCCTTTTGCTTTTTGTTCTCATTGTTTAGGACTTTGTAAAACTTGCATCATTTGAATACCTTTTAAGTATACAATTCAGTGGCATTAAGTCCATTCCTGATTCTCCCCCACTATCTCCCTTCTCTACCAGAACAGCACCCAGAAATTCTGTACCCACTAAGCTCCTCACTGTCTCCCAGTCAAGCCCTGGTAGGTTGACTATGCTGCTGCCTCTGGAAACAGGCCTCTTTTTAAATCTTTTCTATATTAGAATCATATAACATTTCTCTCTGTGTGTCTGGCTTCTTCTCTTTCACTATGATACTGGGCTATGTCTTATAACTAAAGAAAGAGAAGTGAGGGTGGGCACATCTCACAGGAAGGCCCAGAGGATGACATTCCATCTGTCCTCCAGCCTCCTAGAGTTGAGTCATGATTATTAAGACATTGAAGATTATATTTACAGGCTTTCGTATGACTTTCAGGAAAAACACTGCCAGAGCCATAAGTGATGTTCTTATAAAGAAAGGTAGATTAACAAGAGAAAAGCCCTCAAGTTTGTTTAATGTGAGCACAATGTGACACGGGGTCTTCAAAGATTACTAGGCAATGTGCCTGATTATGTGATGTAAGGAGACAGTTGTCGAGGAGTGAGAGAGAAGGAACATGACATAATGGAGACAATATACAGGAGACTTGCAGGGCCCACTAGTACAGGTTGTTATTGGTGTCCCTGTGACTCTGAAGACAAATATGTTCTTCTCCTTCAGGCGTAGAGAGGCTCCTCCCCTGTCAGGTACTCAAAACTACTTCAGAAAGAGGCTGAAGAATCATCTCTAGGTTTTATAATCTGCTGCAGGGGAGAAGGATAGAGCAAGGTCAGAGGAATGTACCTATCTCATGTTCTGCTGCTTCTCCAGTACCAAGTTGACATATTTTGGAGATAGAGTGTAGTGGGATTATGGTATGTTGTAAATAATTGTTCCGCCTACGGGTTTAATAAAAAGCTGATTGGCTGAAGGCAGACAGGAAGTGTGGGCGTTGACTTAGAAAATCTCAGAGCAAAATAGATGCCAGAGACAGATGCATAGAGCTGCCAGAGAGACAATGCAGATGCCACAGAAGCCGCAGAGATTCCAGGAGATGATGCAGAGGAAAGAAGTTGAAATGCTGCTCTGAGGAAAGGTACTGAGCTGTACAGCTGAACAAGATGGGTTAAGTTCAGATGAAGGAGTTAGAAAGTTATGTGTCTGAGCCCTAGATCAATCAGCAGAAAATTAGTTAACGTAAGCATCTGTCTCTGTGTGACTGGGAGTGTTTCTGCCAGATTGCCAGTCTGCCAGTTAAACTCTGGTCCAGGCCTGCAAAGTTCAGGCCAGAAACATTTTACAACAATAGAGCATATCCTGAATTCTGTCGTGCCGTTAAAGAAATGGTTAACCCATTTTAGCATAAGACCAAATGTAAAATATGAGGTGAGGCACATTCTCAAACTGCTTGCCTCTAAGAGAGGAGTGACTTACCATTCATGTGACAAGACATTCTTTCTGTTTTACTTTGTCTAGAGAGCACTCACAATTGCAGAGGGAAACCAAGGTCACACAGTGGCAACAAACTAGGCCACAGTCCCTCACACTATGTGTAACACTGTGTGGTTTAACATACTTATTTCTCCCTCACACTATGTGTTATTTATGGGTTCGGGGTGCCGATTTCATACTGGCCTGAGGAATCCAGTACAAAGGGATCCACCATCCTTCATCTATACAGTCTGGAAAGTACAGTGGCTTCTCTAGAACCTGGGTGGTGTTTATCTCTCTGCCTGAACTGAGAGGAAATGTAGTTCCTGCCTCTGAATATCCACAGAACCACCTAACTACAATGGGTCTCAGAAGTGTAGGAAAAGAAATGTAATACTGTATGAACTTCAGTACCTGCCACACACATCATTTAGTCTGTCACTCAGTGGATGACTGTGTAACATGTGATCAGTGAACAAATTTTCTTTTAAAAGAGAAACAGTGTCTACAAACTTCTAAGATATTCTGTGTAGATGAGCTTGAAACACAAAAGCAATGTAATGGTTGACTACATTGCAGCACTGGTAACCACACACTCAGAAAAAATTAAAAATAACTTCTCTGTGAGGTAAAAAGTCCACTGATAGTATCATACACAGATTCAAAATAATACCTTCAATAAATATGGCAGAAGTATAGGTGCTATACTCAAGCTGAGGTTTTAGTTGATTTCAGATATGGCAAGTTGATAACCAAGATTAGCCATCACAAAAGAGGAGACAAAATATAACATTAAGTCACACTTCTAGCTTTACATAATTACATCCCATCTCCTACAGTTTCTACCATCTCTTAATATCCCATTAAAGTATGAACCAAGCAATAGATTAATACACTGAAAAGGGTAAGACAATCAAGATCCAAAGTTCCACCCTTAGACACACTGGGCCAAGGAATGGCCTTTAATACACGAGTGCTTAGGACAAATTTCAAATTTAAATAATGAAAATGCCCACCTTAATTAAACTAGAACTTCATTATCTGAAAAAAATCTCACTTCAAAATAGAAAACATACTCACAGATACTATGATTTCAGCATGCAGTATCTTTGTCAGGGTGTGGAAAAAACAATAATCAATAATCAACAAGCCATTCTATACATCCAATTTATCACTTCAACTTTTACACAGTACCATAGAATCAGGCCCCAAACAAACCACAGTCTCTGGCTCCACCCATTGCCACATTTAGGTGGCAAATTTTGTCAATAATGACATTGAAAAAGTACCAATTATGGAGTTTAAGAGAATAGAAGGACTCTTTACTGATAAGCCTGTCATTCCTACCTGAATTAGAATATATGTTAATTTCTTCACATTATTAGATTATCTCCTAAATACAAATTTATTGTTAACTATCAACCCTACAAATTTTTAGCTGATAAAAAATTTAAAAGATTAGCTTATTATCATTTATAATTTAAAAGCCAGTCAATAACAGTGGAAAACAAAAAACCATTTGAGATACATAACACTTATGACAATGAACGCCTTAAATTCTTGGACTCCTTCTTGAAATGGGCAAGTAACCTAACTACTTGCATTTGCACAATAAGCATTTGCAATTTGTCAAGCATGATGAGAGCCAGTTTTCTTAAAGAACGTTGAACTGGTGCCTTGAGGCTATCTCAAAAATGTATGGGTTTTGTTTGTTTGTTTTAAGATTCCAAAGCAGCTATTCATCTCATAGTCACAGAAATCATGTGCTCTGGAAATATGTACTGACAGTACTGATACAATATTTTCAAGAGATATACCAATTTAGAGTACAAAAGGGAGATGAAACTCATTATTACTATTGATGAATTTGGCTCTTTTCATTTGTTGTACAGCATCCCAAACATAGTCACAGTTTTGCAAAGTATGACTTTTTTTAAAGTAGCCAAATCTAAGAAGGAGGGTTTCTAAAGTCTCCTATCTGTCTCACTAGGGCAGAGGATAGAGGTGTTTAAGGAATAAACACAATAGCCTAAGATATAGGAAAAATGATGAAGGGACCAAAACAATGAGCATGTAGTCTATACATATATAATCAAGCTTTAGCATATTTAATAAAACTCCTGTTCAGAAAATAATGGTGCTGGTGTCTCTGAGCATAGTCTTTGGCCTTCTCATAGTCTTTACTTGGCAGGTAGGTAAAAAGCAAGTAGTATCAACTGGCTGGAGAGATCATGGATTTACTACAATGTATCTAAGACAACACAATAATCAAGATCCACAATCAAAGTTGTTACTGTCCTTGCTTGTATTCTGCTGCAGTGAAAAAAACAAACAACAACAACAACAAAAAAAACAACATTGGCCCAAATTAATTTTGGATACAGTCCATGGCAGAAGTTCAAATCCAGAGACAGGAACCGAAGGAGAGACCATGGAAGAACACACTTTACTCATTGCTTCCCTTGCCTTGCTCAACTATGTCTCTTTTGAAGCCCAGACCCACCTGCCCAGGGATAATGCTGCCCAACCTGTGCTGGGTCCTCCCATGTCAATCAGCATTTAAGAAAATGTCCACAGACATGGCCACGGTCAATCTGATGTCAGCAATTACTCGGCTGTGATTCCCTCTTTCCAGGTGACTATAGTTTGTGTCATATTGACGAGAAGTAACCAACACAGCTGCTGTGAATGTGTATTTATGGACACAGCCTCTACAGCTGCTCATAAACCCAAGAAACCGAAAGAAAATGAAGCTAGAGGCCTTGTTCAGGCTTGCCGTGTCACTGAACTATGGGTCTCTGACTGAATCCACATTGAGTGAGGCCAGTTACCCTTCTCAAGCCTAGCTACAAACTTCAAATGCTAAAGTACTACAGAGTCCTTTCAAACACTGTGACATGTTTCACATCTCCTGGGCACCTCTGATAGGTCCATGCATTTGATACACTATCTCCCAGTGAGTATTTTCTGAAGAGATGGGGGAGAAATAACATGGACGAAAAGATAATCTCAGTATTTTGCATGTCTACTCTGTTTTAGCAGCTATTCTAAAGTTTTAAACTATGATAACAGCACTTTCAATCTGGTGTCCTAGGAACTAATGACTCCCTTCTTATACATATAAGACAGCTAGGGGACATAGAGGTTATTAAGACCCTCAAGTTAAATAACTGATAAGTGTCAAAGCCAGAATCAGTTAGTTGGATAACCAACACGACATCCCCAATTACGAGGAAAAAGAAAAGATGGAGAGGGAGGTAAAGATGGTGATTGGCATCCTCAGCCAACAGAAACAAACATAAGGAACAGAGACAAGCTTGATCCAGGACCTGCAAGGCTTAGGGACTGAGCTAACTAGGACAATGATGGATGAAGAAATAGTAAACACACATATGAAAACTTAGCATGAGTGGGCTGTGTGCTCAATGGAGATATGCTAACAGCAGCAACCCAGAAACTCAGCTTGTTTATTTTATACAGCATGGCAGAAAGCATGTGAAAGCCAGAGGGGATGGAGAAAACAAGGCCTCTAGCAATGCACGTATAAACTCGCTGAGACTGTGGCAGGGATCTGCCTCATGGGGTCCTAGAGCCTGAAAGAGAAGTGGACACATGCCCTCTTCACTAACCCAGAAGGTATTATATACAACATGAAGAAAGAGGAGGCAGGGTATCTAATCTCAGCAGAAAATGTTTGTATGGGTGCAGTCTCAGGTGGCAATCTTCTGAAGTGCTGCAGTTGATAGTTTCTGCACACAATGTCAGCATCCAGGACAAGAAAGCTGCAGCTGATACTTATTGTGTACACTGATCTTAGCTAAGATCAGCAGTTATTCAAAATCTATCTCAGTCCAGGGGAAGGCTTTCCCATTTCTCCAAACCTGATAAAAGTTCCCTTTTTTATGGGAACCCCGTGGGACTGAAACACTGGGGTTCTTGACATGGCAATGTTCATGTCAATAAAATACATCAACTTGGGACTTCATGCGCTCCACACCATATCCAAGTACTTGTTTACAGTTATTGTGTATGAGAGAAGAAGGAAGTGGGGGATGGTGTGTGAACCTGTCCTAGAATTCCCAGGCAGTCCCAGATTTCAGATGATGAAAATTGCAAGTCAAATGCAAATGTTAGAAACTTTCTCTATCACCTAGTTCTTTATTTCTTTAGAAGGCAGGGGCATGTCTGTGGACCCCTACCGGGAAAAAAAATCACTCAGTATGTTGTCAACAAACCAGAAACACCTGAGTTTTCAGAAAGGCAGATCCCTGGGCCCACCCCAGACACACTAAAACAGAATCTGCATTTTAACAAGATTCTAAGGTAATATGAAAGTACATTTAAAAAAAAAAAAAAAAAAAAAAAAAGCTCTTCTTGCTCTTGCCCAGATGACAACCTTAGAATCCTTTCATCTAAAGAGCGTACAGAGAAGCTGATAACAAAACTCCATGCAAACACAAGGTCAAGGACTCAGAAATAGGAGAAAACTCTAGGTCAAAAGTAAGGAGGTAAACAGAAGTATGCAATACAAATATGCCAGGTTCTAATAGGTCAAGAGGGAATGGGTGCTGACACCTCATTGAGACTAGGAAGAAAGCAAGTGGACAAAAGATTGCTGTATTAGTTAGGGTTCTCTAGAGGAATGGAAAGGATAGAAGGAATAAGTTTATAGGGGATTTATTTACGAGTGGCTTACAGACTATGGTCCAGCGGTCCAACAATGGCTGTCTGCCAATGGGAAATTCAAGCATCCAGTACTTGTTCAGCTCATGAGGTTGGATGTCTCATCTCTTCGTTATATGCAAGAATCCCAAAGAAGGTTCTAATGTCAATGGAGGCATGAACTTGAAGGCAAAAGAGAGGGCAATCAGGCAAAGGGCAAAAACCCTTTCTCAATGACCTTTGTACAGGCTGCCAGCAGAAGGTGTGGCCCAGAATAAAGGTGGATTTTCCCACCTCAAAAGATCTTGATTAAAGGTAGGTCTTTATCTTTATTGAGTTTTCTATTGCTGTGAAGAGACACCATGACCACAGCAACTCTTATAAGGAGAACATATAATTGAGGTGGTAGTTTACAGTCCAGAGGTTCAGTCCATTAGCATCATGGCGTGGAGCATGGCAGTGAGCAGACATACAAGGCTACATCTTGATCAGAAGGCAACAGGAAGTGGCTGTTGACTGAAGCTTAAGCATGAGACCTCAAAGCCGGCCCACATAGTGACACACTTCCTTTGACATGGCCACGCCTACTCCAATAAGCCCACACTTCTCAATAGTGACCCTCCCTATGCGTTAATGGGGACCAATTACATTCAAACTACCACAGTCTTCTTGCTTCAAATGATTTAATTAAGAAAAATCCCTCACAGGTGTACCCACATTGGGTTTTAGTTAATTCCACCTGTAGTCAAGGTGACAAAAAGAATACATAATTAGCAGTTTAGCAACCAATAAAAATCAAGAAACAGCTTTTGGCCTGAGCATATTAGGGTGATGAAGCAGATTCCACCAAACCTGCAATAGTAAAAGATACCCACCTCAGGAGAAGAGTGGATCAGAAAATTCTATATATATCCATCAAATTAAAACGGAAAGAAAAGAGGTCCTCAAACAGCATGGTATTGGCAGAAATCAGACGTAGAGTGAAGGAACAAGACAAGGTGTCTAAGGCTGGGAAGATAGCCAAAGAAGGCAATGCTGAAACACTAGCTTGTTGAGTGAATAGCATTCTTCTCCTCTAAACCTCGATGCACAGGCTTGGGTAATATCTCTAGGACTATAGTAGTTAATGCATAAGTATGAGGACTGGAATTTGGATCCCCAGCACAATTATAAACCCGGATAAATGTGGCAATCCACCTGACAGCACAGCCCTTGGAAGGCAGAAACAGGGAATCCCCATGGCAAGCTGGCTAAACAGACTACTTAAATCAGTGAGCTCCCGGCTCAGTGAGAAACCCTGCCTCAGTAAATAAAGTGGAGAGCAATCAAGGGTAAGTGCCCTTGTTAACTCTAGCTTCTAACACACATACACAGATGGGCCCATCTGTGAGAAAATGCATACATATATACAAACAAAATGCATCCATGAGTCTCTTCAATTACACACCATATCAGAAACCAGTGTGCCACAAGGAAATGCCTTAAGAAGACAGAGATGGTAAGTCAACACTGAGCAGAGCCTCCTTGAAAACCTCTGGGCTGTGCTAGGTGCCTCCCAGCTTAGGCAGAACCTGAACTGTAGTTTCAAGCTGCCTGACTCAATTTACTCCCAAGTATGCAAAAAAAAAAAAAGAAGTAAGCAAGTACTTAATTTTTACAGCTCTAATCTCAGCAACTCTGAACTCTCCTGAAGGTTGTGCATTGACATCCACCCACACAGAACCCATTCGGTTGTCTCTCTGCATTCAATCTACAGCCTGAATAATCCTTACTGAGCAGATCTCAAACCTAAAATTTCTGTGCAACAGAATTGATAGCTTGGAAAGTGCTTAAGCCAACATTTAGAGGAAGAATTTCCAAGTTTAAATCCAAGCCATTTCTCTCCTCTTACCCACAAGAAGTTCAAAGCTCTTCTGGGTTTGCTTTCGAGTTCAACTAATGGACTTTCTAGTCCATTCCTCGGGCACCACCCACTCCCAGCGACTTCTTTCTTTCTAAATGCCTCAGCAACTTCCCTGTGGTTTCAGCCACCACTCCCCTACTTCCAACAGAGAGTGAAAAGGAGATTGATCATCTTGCCTCTAATGACCTCAAGAAATATTGAATTCTGGCTCAAAAGAACATTTCCCATGAGCATCATCTTAAATCTTAATTACAACTTTATGTATTATTCAAGCAAAGCCAGAAACTCTGCTTCAAGATAGCATTCTACCATTAGTCTTCATTCTCTCCCCTCCATCTCTTCCCTGACTTCCAAATAATGGCCATTTTAGTCTTGTTGCTTCTTTAATTATACTTTAGTTGGAAATATCATTTCCCTAGAGCACTAGGCTTTCTCAGGCAAAACACACTTGACCTGTCCAGTAAGAGTACTTGACTCTGATCTGGGCCACTCACTAATAAGTGTTAGGTATGCAAACAGACCAAAACTTAGAAATTCAGCAGAGAGTTCTATAGCAAGGAACAGAAGGTTACCATAAAGATAGTTCTGAGCTGGTGGCTAATACATCTATAGTCCCAACTATTCAGGAAGCTCAGGTTGAATGATCAGTTGAGCCCATGAGTCAAGGTCAGTATGGTGGTTTGAAAGAAAATGGCCTGTAGTACATCAGCTTCAAGGCTGTCAACAAAGATGATCCAGCCTCAGGACCCTCATTAGATTGCCCCCACCACCAATCAGCAGAAAGTAGTTTATGGAATCGACACTTAAATTTCCAAAATATTGTTTATAAATGTTTGTTTTCATTATAAATAGTTAATAATCATAGTCAAACTGTTTCTAGGGGAAAAGGGGAATATGATATAGAAATTATTTTTTTAAAGACAGATTATTAAATCTACTGCCTGCCTCAGAGATCTAGATTGAAAGTAGATTTTCCCAGTTATTAAACAGAAATCTCTCAGAGGTCTGCCCTTTATTTTTGGATTTCAGTTAATTCCAGATGTAGTAAAATTGAAAACCAAGAAGAACAATCACAGATAAGGCAGATCAGAGAAAACCAAGACTAAGCAAGAGCTTCAGCAAAGATGCAAGTCCTTCCTGCTAAGCAAGCTCCAGGCTTAAAACTGACAAGAAGACAAGAAACTGCCTGGGTACCTAACTAAATGACAGCCCTGACGGCTCAGTCAGGCAACCTTCATCTGCCAGTGTGTATGAAACAGCTTGCTGAAACTCTTAGCCCAAGACTGCATTCTTAAATCTAAAACAAGCAAACGTGTGCTTGACTGGAGTCCCTTATGGCTGTTAGAGCCCAGCCAGGCTCATCCTAAAAGTGAAAAACATCCTGTTTATTTGGATGTTTGTTTATACTCTGTGAAGATGTATCACTGAGATTGGTTAAATAAAGAGCTAAATGGCCAGTAGCTAGGCAGAAGAGAATAGATTAGACTTCCAGAGAGAGACAGAGACAGACAGAGAAACAGAGAGAAACTCGAGATGAATCTAGGCATGTGAAAGAAGCCAGCAAAACACTGAGGAAGTTGGACATAGGGCAGAGAGGAAAGGTAACTGAGCCACATGGTAGAACATGGATTATCAGAAACAGTCTGTTAGGAGAGCTAAGCTATAGACAAGCTTTCATAGTTAATAGTAAGTCTTCTGTCATTATTTGGAACTGGCAGCTGAAAAGAAAGTCCAGCTACAACATCCAAGTACACATCCAACCCCAGCCTTGCATGTTAAGTCACTTAGCAATGTTAGGAGCATTCCACACACACATACACAATGGACTTGTGGCTTGAAAGCCTAGAGTCTTCCATCCTTTCCAAGGGATAGGTTTGTAGAATGAACATGTCCACAGCAAACCTGTTTTAATCCCCAACCCTTTCCTTTATAGAAATAAAGGTACAGTGGTGAACAGTAGTCATAAGGACATAAATAGTGGCCAGAGAATGTCAACCACTGAAAATAATTTTAACCTGGAGTTTTCAAAAGAAATTGAATAGATGGAGAAATAAACCATATTAGTTGAAGGAAAGATTCAATGTTGCAGACTTTTTAACATTTACCACTCTGTCTTACAAAAATGTAAATCCAACATAACCCCCCCCAAAAAAACAAAAAAAAACACAAAAAGTAAATTTTAAAATTAAAATTTTAGGCAATATGTAAGATTACTTTTATCAGTTTTGAAAAAGAAAAAACTTCCAGCTATCAAAATATACTAGAAAGATATGATCATTTAAACTGTATTTTTCAAGAATGCATAGGTACACTAATAAAAGAAAACAGGTATTTGGTAACTTCTCACTTGATGTGACATTCTGAATAGAGAATAAAATGATAAGTCACTAACCATCCTGGAACAACAGAAGAACCATTTGGAAAAATTTAACATGATTTACATGTAAATGGTGTGCAGTATCAATGCCATAGAGATAAAAGTTGTAAATGTAACTAAATCCAGAATGTACTAGAGGAAAATGAGCAAATTGTTATTTTTAGCTCATTGTCTTGAGCATCAGCTAAGTAGCTCTCACTATCATAGAATATTTTTTTGAAGGAAACATACTGTCTCCTTTCTCTCTCTGTCTCTCTGTCTCTCTGTGTCTCTGTCTCTCTCTCTCTCTCTCTGTATGTGTGTGTCTGTCTCTCTCTCTCTCTCTGAGTGTGTGTGTTGGCTGTTTTTTTGATGGGATCTTAGCATCTGGGTTATGTCATTGCTTTTATCTTTCTATATGGATATCTGGCCCACCTTTCATGAGTGGGCCTTTCAATTTCTATTTGCTATTACTCTGGCTTGACAGGATTTAGTTCAGTTGGGGGGTAATTGAAGTTCAGTCTGTGAACCATCAGTGTTGGTTAGTGACTGGGGTAACAGAATGAGTCCTGATTCAGCTAGTGTGAGGAGTTGCACTTCTGTCCCACCAGAACATTCTTCCTGCTGTCCCTCAGAAGTTAATGCTAGCGTGCCAGGAGAAGCAGTGATGGGAGCTAACAATGGAGTACACAGGTCTCCACACAGGTCCTCAGATGGCAGCATCAGGTTCTCAGGTGTGGTGGGGCACTGCCTGTGGGGTGAGCAGGACACTCAGCCGAAGTCCACAAATGGCAGCATTAGGGGCTCAGAGAGCCAGGGAGGGGAAGGTTACCTATGCAGCAAGAAAAGGATTTGGTGTAGGACTCTGGACAGCTGCATTAGAAAAATGCATGACACCGACTCTCAGATTTACATGATGCCAATAGCTTCCTAAGGATTGCTTAAGAGGAATGTACAATTGCTATTGATTCAAGATTGTAGACTTATGAATTTACGTGACTTATTGATTTCTGTTCAATGGGACAGAAACACTCAAACCTGACCTGCTGTGTATTAGATAGTTTTGTAAATAATCCAGAAATCAAATTGTACCCTAATGGCATTATTGTAGTACCTATAAAGTCTAGCTCTTAAATGACATTCAAATCGGAATCAACACCTAACTCCTTCACTAGTCAGTAGGTTAAAAAAAAAAAAAATCAATGGTCCATTTTTTCTTACCTAAGAAAGATGTATATTCATCTTTGAAAATTACATTTTACAAATATGCTAAAGAGTTCACTTTAAGAGGCTCCAATGATAAAATGCAGAGAACATGGACAATCATTTTTGAAAAATCAATTTTAAGTTCAGTTTCTCTTGTGGAAACAAAACAGTTGGTTTCACAATTTAATCATGTCTTTTTTATTCTAACTGAAACAAAAAATTAAAAATGTACGTATTAATGAGTCCAGGTAATACCAAATGCATATAAGCATGTTATGTAATTTGGTTAAAAAAGTTTATTGCTTGAAATATTTATCAATTCCTTATGATGAAAACATTAAAAATTCCTTCCTTGTAGCTTTTCCAAATGTCCAGAATATATTTATCACCTCTAGTCACTACATGATGCAGTAATTCTGGGTCCTAACTGTAACTGTGTCCACCTTGATCAAACTTGTATCCATCCATTTCCATCTATTTTTAAAATATAAGATTGTGATTAATTCCTCAAGAGTCTCACACATGCATTCTATGTATTTTGCAGACATTCTTACCTCTTCTCCCCCAGCTTCTCTTGCATCCACCTACCCCTACACTCCAACTTTGTGTCCCTTTTATTTCTGCTCTGCCAAGTCTCATTGGTGCCACCCATATACTACCTCTCCATTAAGTTGTTTTCATCAAATATTCTGTCACAGCAACAGAAAGTAGACTAGAAAATTAGTACCACAACATGGATTATTGCTGTGACAAATCTGATCACGTGATTTGGGGGCTTTTAGAATTTGGAGATATGGTCTAGAGAAGGTCTATCATGCAGTGACAGGGCTCAATAGTCATTCTACTGGAAAGCAGAAAGCCAGAATGTAACTGGAAATGTGAAGAGCAAATATTATGCTCATAAGGTCACAAATAGAAACAAGGACTTGGTAAAAAACTGGATAAGAAAGCATCCCTGCAACATTCTTGCAAAGAATGTGTTTATATTCTGCCTGTGTTCTAAAATTTTGAATAGAAATCAACACAAAGGTGATAATCTAATTTATATGGTAGAAAAAAATCAAGAGATCCAATCACCCAGGTGGTTGTATAATTATTGCTAGTTACTTCTAACCATATTCATAGTGAAAATAAAGACTGAAGTAAGGTTTGTAAAAGAGAAGCATGCTATTTGACAGAGACAGGAGTTAAAGCTGCAGAAGAAGCAAGAGAGTGAAAAGCAAGGGCAGTTGTTAAAGAGATTCACGCCATTCAACTTTGCACTTGAGACCATTGGAAAGGTGCTTTGAGGGTGAGATCCACCCATTGATGTCTCTGGGGTATACAAATGAAAGGAAAGCACTTTCGCTTGAAAGGAAATCACTCTTTAAAAGAATAAAGAAATAGCACTTAAAAGGAGACCATTTCCAGGGTGCCCTGTTGGGAAAGGCCAGGTAGAAAAGTGATTTTCTCAGTCCAATCATCCAAGCACTCAGGCTGCTAAAGCTATGGTAAAGGGGGACCCAGCAACTTTTCAAGCTGATAATAGATCTTAAAGTTATTCACATGGTGTTATTTTTTAGATTTGCAGCTTGATGTTAGGGAGTATTGCATCAAAGTTTCAGAGAAAAGCTTGTAAGACTGTTGTACTCATGTCGAGGGACCACCAAAGACCACCAGGGAGCTGGATTTGATGCAAGCACATGAGGGTCTGTTTATTGTTATGGGCAGGTTCAAATGAACCAGGGCCAAAACACTTTGTTCCAGCACAGCAGAAGGTTATCACCCTGAGCCCAGAGGTAAGGGGGTTTTTAAAGAAAAACCTATGTAATCAGGGTGCTGCATGTCTTGGCATTTCAGGATTGAGTAAAAGGGTATGGGGTACAGTAGCTATTGGCTGAACTTCTCAGATGCAAACCCAAGCCCTGAATCTGCTGGCTGAACTTTCAGCAACTTTTGAATCTATTGGCTGTCAGGCCTACTCCCAGACCTGGGCCCTGCCCTCATGTACCAAATGCTCCTTTCCAGAAACAAAGCTTTGTAAGGATAAATGCATGCCTTCACAAGACCAGGCAATGTGCATGGGGGCCTGATCCTTTAGAGTGCAACCCAGAACAAGGTCCATTTGAAAATGTAAAAAGAGCCTAAGTGACAATGAAAGAGCTCTGATAAGGAAACCTGTCAGCACTAAGTGGAATTGGCTCAAGAACATAGACTTGTGTGGTGTGCTGTTGCAAATGATAGGGTTGGAGCTGCCTGCACCTGCCGGAGCTCACGTCATAACGCCTCATGCCCCGAATACTGGACATTGAGGTGTATGATTTCATGTTTTCCCTAATGAGTTACAGTTTTACTTGGGAATCAGTGTTTGCTTGCTGTTCATCCGTTGCTCCTTTTTGGAATGGAAATGTTTGTACCACTGTACATTAAAAAGCATGTGACCTTTATATTTATTTTTCAAGTATAAAAACAATTTTTTTCTACCAAAAAATTTTCTATCAAAAAGTGCCTACCCCACCATGAACCAATATGCCCTAAATCTCCCAGGCTTTGTTAAACTTCATGAGAAGAAATTTAAATCTTAAATTATTCTACTTTGTATATCTAGTAAAACTTTTTACACAACGGCCCTGCTGTGTTCCTAGAACTTGAAGGCCAAGAGCAGCTAATCCTCTACACACATACACACACACACACACACACACACACACACACACACACACACACACCTGTTTCCTTCATTTACTTTGCACTGCTTTCCAATTAGTCAGTTGGGAATAGACTCAGCCAGTGAGGAACCAAAGTCCCCCTTGCATTGAGCATAAAAGGCTAAGGCTACTTTGGCTATCTGTGCTATTTGCTAGCCCAGTTTGGGTAATGATGTACCCTTTTTACAGAAAGAATTGCCTTGCTGAGTTATTTCACTTTGTTCTTTGGTTTCTCTGTGAGACACCAAGAACATTCTTTCCAACACAGGATCTCACAGTGAAGAGCTTGCCTTGATTTCAGGGAAGTCTTTGAACTTTAGAATTTTGAACAGCATTGGGAAAGCAAAAGACTACAAGAACTTTTCAATGTGAACTAAATGCATTTTGCCTTAGGAGATGGCCACAAACCTTTGAAAACCAGCAAGAAATGCTTAAATCTGTAGCGTCTCCTATGGGCTCATATTCTGAGTGGTTGGTCTGCTTCTGGCACTATATTTGAGGTTTATGGGGTCATCAGGAGTTAAGGCATGGCTGGTGCAAATAAAGCATAGTTAGATCTTGAAGGATTTGCTTATGTCTGTGTCTGGCCATCTTGGTTTTGTTACATAGCCACTATGGAGAAAGTTAATCTTTCCTCCGTGCCTTTTCTCCCATGATGCTCTGAAAACCTTCTGAAATAATATGCCAACATGCCTTTCTCTCTTAAGTGCTTCCGTCAAAGATTTTGTCTTGGAGATACATAAAGTACCTAAGATACCCTGCCCAACCTCTTCTCATTCTCAGATGGGGCACTACCCCAACCATCCTGGACAGGAACATCTCTGTTCAACCTCAGACAGATTCACTTTCAATCATATCCTTTTTAAAGCACATATTAGTCTTCTAAATTGCCCAAGAGCCTTCAAAACTAGATTTGTGCTTAGACTGCCTGGCCTCTCTTAGGACCAGAGTTTTTTTTACTTTCATTCTGAAACAGACTTATCAAGAAATACTCGGTGTTGGAGGGGGAGAACGGTGAGAGACTCAGAGAACACAGCAAAATCCCTCTAACCTGGGATGAGGAGGAGGACTGGAGTAACAGGTGGAAGAGGCTGGAACTTTGTTCTGTGGTAGAAGCCTATTGTCTGGGAAGTAAGAGATTTCCTCGAAGATGATTTAGACCTACGTATCTTCACATTGCAGCCAGATGACATTAGGGAAGTTATTTCACCCCAGTTTCCTGATATGTAAATGGAGTTAATCATGGTGCTTATTTATATGGTTGGATAGGAATTAAATGGGGTAAAAAAGGTATTAAGTGACAGCTCCTAGAAAAATGAACAAATCCTGGCTTTTAGTATTGATGTCATTATCATTAGTGCTGTGTCAACTGTTAGGACTCCCTCGTTATGTCCCACCCACAGGGATAGAGTCACAGGCATTAAGGAAGCACAAATAGAGATGAACGTTCTAATCCCCAGTGAAAATAACTGAATTCCAAAATCTTAAAAGGCAAAGTCATAACACTTCGCTTGAGAAGAGATGTTACATTAAAGCCTCATTTAGAAGAAGGCTGGGTGGTAGAGACTCATTCGCTCAATGGTGTGAGGGGCACGTGGCTCTACAGTTTTCTTTTCATGCTCTGCTTCCCTCTGAGCAGAGAACATGACACACATCCGAGCACTGTGCTTATATTCTACGAAAAAAATTTCAACCCAAACCAGAGTAGGCTGATGCAATGCACACATGAAAGCATTTTAAACTCTAATGGAGGTGGAGAAGTATTAGTGAAGGGGCCAGGTCAAGAATGAGTCTGTGTGTGCCAAACAGCTGTGTCACGTACAAATAAAACTATGGGCAGGCTTTCCTCTAGCTAGCTGCTTAGGATACAGTGATTTTTTTTAAAAAAAAAGTATTTTCTATCTTTCCTCAGAGCTTCTTTCTTACTGGGATAGTAAACACAAGCTAGATGTTGTAGGAGTACCTACCCAGAACACTTGATGCCATTAATTCAGAAAAGGCTGATCAAAAGCAGTGACTTTTAAAATTAGAAATAGCAAGCACTTTATGGTGGGTAGAAAGGAAACTTCAATATGAGACCAAGAACAACAAAGAAGCCCTAGGTGGATAAGTAAGAGAAGCTAAAAATCTAGGCAGTGCCTGGAGATCTAGGGCCCACGGATCTGATCATGTTTTCATTTTGGCCACTCTGGATACATTGAAGAAAATTGATTTTAGTGTAGTAAAATTATGAAAAGGAAAAAAATGTAGCAGAAAGCCCTTTCAGAAGAACAGGCAGGAAATGAGGATCATATAAATGAGAATTGTCGCAAAAGAAAGGCAGAGGATGTGGACTCCAGACTATTTTGGAGGCCATGATGACAGGTCATAGAGGTTAAGGGCAGTGCAAAGGTGAAGCCAGCCCCTGGACACCTGGCATGGCTGCTGATCAGCACAGCTGTTTCCTATTAGGGAGAACACTTTCGAGAATCCTTGAAAAATATAAACTCTAAGTGAAGTTAGATTGATATATCCAAGTAGAACTCTCAGGTAGGAAAGCTAAGTTACAAACAGAACCATCAACAAGAAATATTTTCTAAGTTGTCAATATAAATAGTCACACAGTCTTTATCAACATGTCAATGGTATTCTTTATGAAATATTTTAAGTAGTCAAATTCAAAAGATCCCCCAAAAAGCCAATTCAGCCCCCAAGAAGAAACAAAACATACAACAAAATACTAGGAACTCAGAGCTGGAAGCGTCAGTATTTGTGAGCACAAGTCATACGACAAGTCTAGATCGCTAAGGCACTATGGTGCTGGCATGGAAACAGATACCAAAGCTGATGGGACAGATAAAGATGCCAGAAATAAATCTGCACATCCACAGCCAACTGGTTCTCAACAAAGACACCAAAAATATACACTGGAGAGGGGACAGCGCGATCATAAACCATACTGTGAACATCAGACAGCCACGTGCAGAGAGTGACCGGAGACCTAGCTTTCATCCTCTTGCAACAATCGACTCAAAATAGATGAAACACCTAAACAAAAACCTCAAACTATGAAAATGAGAGATAGAGAAAGGGAGAAAGAGAGAGCTTTCAAACATAAGTAGAGGCGATTAGTGCAATCTCTCTCTTTTTTTTTTTTTCTATTATAAGAAGACCTTGAATGTTCCAGAAACAAAAACAAAAACAGAAAACTAAGTTTACACCCACCTGAGGAGCTTCTGAACTACAAAGGAAACAATCAAGGATGGAGAAATAGTGACCGAATGGGGAAACCACCTGTAAACAATTCATCCAGAAGAGATCCAATAATGCCCAGAAAAAGTATTCCAAAAACTTAACAGTAACTAAATGATGTGAAAATGAGCAAAAAGTAAACTCCTATGCAATTATTATTTGTCCTAGATCTAAGTAAACTCATTAAACTTTATTTGAAGTCCCGTGGCATGTATTTAACATAGGTTAGTGGCCATAATTGTACAAATATCAAGAGCCAGTCTCTGTTGGGTTGGACCTGAAGATGTTTAAGCCTATTGCTTGCTCGCTAGACCTCACCAGCTGCCCCATGGTTGATGATGTCTTCATAATCACGGGCGTGTGCTCCAAACAATTTATGGTACATTTGAGTCTCATGGGAACACAACATAAATACAAAACACCCATTTGAAACTATCTCCCAAGTTATAATGAATGCTGTGTACCAGCATACATGTATGCACACATGAGTATAGATATTGTACATTGTTGTGGATGTGGGTATGCTCAGTTTTGCACATCTTTGTCTAGTGGCCAGAAGTTGACACTGCCTTCCTCTATCTCTCTTGGTGTTTTGTTTTGTTTGAGACAGGTTTTCTCAGTGAACTTAGTTACACTGGCTAGACAGCAAAGCACCTAGGGTCTACCTGTTTTGCACACACACTCACGTGCACACACACACACACACACACACATACACACACACACCACAGACACACACACATCCTAGTGCTGAAGTTAGGTCCTCTTGTCTCTCCAGCACTGGAGTCATAAACAAGTCCTGCCAGGCCTTGATTTTATGAGAGCGCTAGAGAACCAGACTCAGGTCCTTATGCTTGCACAGCAAGCACCCACAGATCCATCTCTCTGGCTCCTAAAAGGAACTTTTAGTAACACAAGCATTCAAGACTTCTTAAAGATAAAGTTGAAGTGATCACAAAGAGAAATAGCCCGTGTCTTTGAGCTCACAATAGGATGAGATAGGCTGTTGTGCCCACAAATGTGTAGTTAGAATGAAGGCAAGTCCTAAAATCAACTTAACACTGTGTTACATCCAGGTCCTTACCTTAAAACTGAAGAGACATGGCAATTTCAGTCAGGACTCTTATTGGTCACAACATCACTTGTTTTTTGATATAGCATGCCCAGTATTTGATTAAAACTTAGATACTCACAATAACAGGAATCTACATTCTGTTGTATTGAGTGGAACATTTCACATGCGTCAAATGGGTAAAGTAGTTTGACAATGTCTTTCATTTCTTCTGTATTCTTACTGATTTTCTGTTTAATAGCTCTTTTAATTACCTTTAGAGGACAATTGAAACTTTCCCCTATAATTGCTCAGTTGTCATTTTCTGTTTTGAATTCTGGCTTGTTTCTTCATGTATCACAATAATCTGTTGTTGGGTGGATAGTTATTTATAGATGTTTTATCTCTTGATCTATTGGCCCACTATTACTAGAAAATGTTTTTCACTGTCTTTAGTAACATTTTTTTGTCATAAATTCTAAATTCTATTTGGCTGAAATTAGCATAGCTGTTCTAGCCTTGTTATTGAAGAACCTGAGAAGCGCCTCCATTTTGTATTATAAAGGTGAAATAAAGTTCAGTTGTGCATTCCTAGCAGGAGACCTGACCAATTCTGGGGGGAAAATAAACCAAGCATTAGCCAAGAACATGCCTGGTAGTCAAACTACAGAATGTTCCAACCTAGAGGCAGCCAATCAAAAACCAGCCACCCCAAGTGGGGTTCAAGAACCCCCTAGTGTAGAAAGTCCCTGAGCACGAGCCAATCAGTAGCACGCTTATACCATGTCCCCAAGCAACCTACTTTGTTGTGGTCTTTGCCTTTAAACACTGTTGTATTACACTAATAAGCAGCTCCTCCTTGCTCTGTTGCAACGGAAGCTAGGAGTAGGCTCCCTGTGTGGCTTGTATTATGCCGACAATAAACCTTGCTGTTGCATTTCAGACATCTCTGTCTTTGGTGGTCTTTCTAGGGGTCGAGCTTTGGACAGAACAGTTATGGCTGTTATTTGTATGGTGGCCCCTTTCCATTCCTTTACTTTCAAGCTATTTTATATCCTTAAGCAAATGTTCATGTCTTACAGAAAGTACACATTTAGGTCTTGCATTTTTGCCTCACCTGACAATACTGGTCTTTCTATGTAATTATTGATATAATTGGACTTATATCTGTCATTTATTATTAATTCTTTATGTCTAATTCCTATGTGGTTTTTCTGTGCTTTTCTACTGCTCTCTCTTTTCTTATTTATTCTCTTTCTGACTGTCTTAGAGTTACTGTTACTGTGATGAAACACCATGACCAAAGCAATTTAGGGTGAAAGGCTTTATTTTGGCTTACACTCCCAGGTAACAGTCCATTGCTGAAGGAAGTCAGGGCAGGAACTCAAACATGGCAGGAATTTGGAGTCTGGAAATGACACAGAGGCCACAAAGAAACAATATTCACTGGCTTTCTCCTCATGGCTTGCTTGGTCTGCTTTTTGTGTAGAACCCAGAACCACAAGTCAGCTCAGAAATGGCCCCACCCATAATGGGCTGGGCCCTCCCCCATCAATCATTAATTAAGAAAATACTCTAGAGACAGGTCTTATGGAAGCTTTTCTTTGTTGAGATTTCCTCTTCCCAAATAACTCTAGTGTGTGTCAAGTTGACATAGAACTATCCAGCACAGCTGAACCCCTTGTTAACTTGACACAAAAACACATCAATGTTAGCCATAGTCTTTCATTTCTTGTTCATCCCCAAGATCACACATTATTATCAAGATCATAATATTAAACGTTTTTGCAGACTTAAAAAGCCCCACAGTCTTTACAAATTCAAACACTTTAAAATTCAGTTCTTTTAAAAAAAAAAATCTGAGGTCTGTTTTAAAATGCAAAGTGTCTCGACTGTGGAATTCTATAAAAGCAAAAATAAATTGAATACTTTCATGAGGGAAGACCGAGGGCACAGTCACAATATGAACAAAGCAAACCAAAAAGTCCAACAGTATATATAAGCAACATTCAATGTCTGCCATTCACTCAAGATATCTCTTCTGGGCTCCTTCAAAGGGCTTGGGTCACTTCTTTGCCTCTGCCCTCTGCAGTGCACACACCTTGTCCTCTAGGACCTCAGTGGTTGTACTGCTTTGCTGATGCTGTTCTTAGTGACTATCCTATAGTATCTCCAAAATGCTGGGATCTCTTGCTGTAACCAGGCTGTACTTTCACCTAGCCTCCCCTGAGCTCTCTTCAGGGACTCCAAGCCCACCACAAAGGGCCAAGTAAGCCCCAGTTGTTCACCATGACACCTTCCAGCTTTCAAAACCAGCTGGGAGACTCTAGTACTACCAAGTTCGGCTGCCAAGGTACAACCTTGGCCACCTCTGCAATGTAACCTCTGTGTATGGAATCTAAGAAAACACTTCTCAGAAATTTCACCTCAGTAGTGCTCACTAATTTCTTAGTTCCTGCTGACCAGTACATATTGTCCCAGGAATTCAAAGATTTTACTTCATTTGTCCTGGTTTCTTGTTAATTGCAGCTGATTCTTTATCCCCAGCTAACCAGAACTAAAGATTCTTAACTCAAAGTAGAAAATGGCCCTGCAGAATCTTTAAACTTCCTTTCAAGAGCTTCACAAACCAACCCTCCATCACCTGCACTGCTCTCAACAGTTGCATCTTCCAAGCTCCTTTGGGAGATCTCTTTGAGCATTTGAAATTTTAATGGCTTATCTAGCCCAAAGTTCCAAAATTCTTCCACAATCCTCCTAAAAATATGGTCAGGTCTGTCATGGCAACACTATTGGTACCATAGTCTAGTACCAATTGTCTTAGTTAGGCTTACATTTACTGTGATGAAACACCATGACCAAAGCAACTTGGGGAGAAAAGTGTTTATTTCAGCTTATACTTCCAGGTAACAGTTTGGAAGTCAGGGCAGGAACCTTGAGGCAACAGTTGGTATTGCAGAGGCCCTGGAGGAGTGCTGCTTACTGACTTGCTCATCATGGCTTGTTGTGTAGCCTAAGCTGGACCTGCACTCCTGGTCCTCTGGTATTTACCTCCAAGTGCTAGAATTGTAGGCATGAACCATGGTGCCCAGATATGTCAGGCCTTCTGCTATAGTCCTTTCCATTCTCCTTGAGTTTTGCCGGAAGTAAAAATTACATCTCCGTGTTAGCAAATTCCAAACTATCCTGGAGAGTCTTACAAGGACCTAGCTGAGAACAGATGCAGCACCAGGCACTAATGTCTGAAAGAGGCCAAGTCTGAAATGCAACAGGTTAGGGAGAACGATGATCACTCACTTTAAACACCATCACTTTTTTTGTATCTTATCACTGAATAAGCAATGGGAAGGATGAAGTATTAGAAGATAGAAACATAAAATGTATTTACTCTGGTTCAATACAGCCTCAAATATCAGTGTCTGCAAAGAGCACACTATTTAGTTATCTAATTCAGAATGATCAACCCTGAAAACATACATGTAAATAACATTATGTGGACTGAACATGTATTTACATTTTTAGAAATACACATATACACAGACACTACAACAATTAAAGGAGAGGAGGATGTGGAGGAGAAAAGGAAAGAGGGAAATGATGTAATTATAATCTCAAAAATATTTTTTTAAAATAAAATTAAGAGCCTATGTCCTTGCTTTAGTACAGGGATGGTACCCATCTCAAAAGAATTCTCATGGGGAAAAAAAAAAAAAAAGATGTGCTGAATGATCCTTTCTAAAGCTATAGTTGCTTAAATGATCTCAGCTTGAAATAGTCAATATATAAATTTTTAAAAAGGAGGAGGAGGAAGAAGGAAGGAGGAAGGAAGGAAGGAACGAAAAAAGGAAGGAAGGAAGTAGAAAGATGCTATAGCATGAAACAGGCTTCATCAAATGACTAATCAAACAGATGAGGTCCACTTCCCTATTTCCTTCCCCAGCCCTGCAGCAGGTAAGGCTATGTTTCATACAGATGCAATTTCAAATGGAATACTTCATTTAAATATCCTCAGTGAAAAGAAAGCTTAATTTATCCTCCTAGATAATTGTAAGAAGATTAAAAGTAGATGCACTGACTTGAAATAAAGCCCCTGGGAACAATAAAATTTAAACAGAAATAAATTAACATTTAGTATCGTGCTAAATGTAACACAAGCTTGCTAGTTAACATGCTTGGTGTACACTGTTTCTGTTACTTCCCTCTAATCTCTGCATTTCAACTAAGAAACCACAGCAACTGGCACCAAGAAATTATACCCATTAGGATAGGGCTTGTCTTCTCAACCCACATGCTGAAACCTCCCTTTACAATGACTTTTTAACAACATATAAAATATTCAGTCTTCAAGACAACCCTATAGGATAGCCACTCTTTTCCCACTTAAGGATGAACCAAATCCAACTGGGAACTAAGCAGGTTTTTCAAGGTCACACAATTGGCAAGTGACATAAAATACAGACTCAAACATCAATCCAAACATCAAAGCTAGACAGAAAAGGAGGTTGTTTTCTTTTATTTATATTATGTATACAATATTCTGCCTACATGTTTGCCTGCAGGCCAGAGGAGGGCACCAGATCTCACTATGGTTAGTGGTTGTGAGCCACCATGTGGTTGCTGGGAATTGGTGGTGCAAGCTGGCAGGATTTGCTGAAGGAGGCAGAGGCAGGAGGTGGTTTTCACTACAGTATCAGATCCAGATCTTAGTGACATAAGAGCTGAACTTGGATAACAGTAGTTATTCCAAACTTAGAAGCCTGCTGCTAAGGAGCCCAAATACTTTATGCATCATTAAATTTGCCAAATTTCTCAATAGCTTACAACAGGAAATACCGACTATGAGCCAAGTCCTGTCCTCAGCTCGGGTGCCAAAAATCCAGCCAAATGTCATCAGCTCTGATGTCCTCCTAAGCTCCATATGAAGTGACTTGGCTTGGACTTGGGTTGTCTTCATGCCACAGAATAAAAATTTAAAAATAAATAACTGAAATGGAGGTAGGTTTCCTGTTTGTAAAGCTTGAGAAGACTGGCATTTAGGCTTCTCTCCTTAATGCTGCCCAAAGGACAATAATGAGGGAAGGCAGTGGGAAGCAGCAGATGCAGGTTCCAGCTAGTTTCTCCAGCAGAGTTGCCCCATCTCTGATGGGCTTAGAGTCTTATCTGTCACATAGGAAAGCGGTCAGGGATCTAAACTAGATCTGCTGACCAAAACCCCTCTACATCAGGATGGCTAGAGCATGGCCGGGTCCTTTCATCTATGCTTATTATCTTTGGTTGCTTTTGCATTACAAACACAGCCAAGCTTCCCTGACAGAATCCTTCCGTCCACAAATCATTTATGATTTGGTCCTTTATAGAAGCCTCGAAACTCTTGGGTCTAGAGCAGTCTCCAGCCTTTGATCTGTGACAGCAAATGCTTGGTAATGACTAAATGTATCAAAGAATCCTCAATAATTGGGGCTTTTAAAGAAGCATCCAGTCCTTGTCCTGATTCACTCTACTTTCTACAACTAGTCTGGTCTCTCGAAGTTGCTTTTTCCATTCCCAGCAACCAGCCCTACCACATGCATATGCATACCTCTTGGCTCCCCATTTTTGTTCTTCCCCAATATAAACCTAAATCTGTTGCCAGTACAAAGAAGACAGTTTTCTGGATTAGCTATCTTCCTGATCTGCCCAAACCAAAAATAAATTTCTTGCTTGCTTCTCCATGCCTTCTGTCAACAGTGCCACTTGTAGAGGTAGCAGGTGGATAGACTTAATACTCCAGAATTAGGTCATCAGCCTGGGACTCTGGTAACTGGGATATAAAAATATATTTGAATTTTTAAAAACTATGAAAAAAAAACAACAAGAGTTTTTCTTAGTCTAAAAAATACATAAGAAATAAAAGAGAGATGCATGACAAATGGAATTAGAGAAAAATGGGAAACTACCACCAATAGTACAGCCAAGAGAAGCATAGCCATGGAAGGTAGGAATGATTTCAGTGAACAGTGTGGCTTAGAAGAACAAGTGTAAAGAGGACAGTGTCCCTGAAAGTGGCAATGTGATTTGTACCATTCTTCAGAAGCAACCAGACAGTGCATCCCTCTCCAATATCCTCAAAACAGCCTCAGCAGCAAGGAGTTTTTCATCCGGCTTGAGCATTGACAGGGAGCAGGAAGTGCTGGGTTAGAAAGGTGTGACTGACAAGCGAATGCCAAGATGCAGGAAGAACAAGGAGGTCAAATTTTCAGGAGAATAGCTATTGTTAAATTTCACCAACAAACAAAGGCACATATCCTTCAAAACAGTGAAGAGAATATGTCTTGGAGAGATGATATGCTCACAGAATAGTAAAGAGGGAATCACAATAGGTACAAAGGTGAGCTCCATCAAACATGGCCTTTGAGAGACCTCGAATATAAATAGAACCTAATGTCTGAGCAAACAGTTACCAAAGCAAAAGGAATCAGACATGCAATGAGAATATCAGAAAGTATCTGAGGAACACTCATAATATTTATTTTAAAACAAATATAAAATACAATGAACCCCACTCCACTTCCAGAAAAAGAAATACACTAAAGTATATGAGCAGGTGAGGCAACTTACAAAAGAAGAATATAAATGGCCAGAAATATGTGAAAAGTTTATTCTTAGCAGTAATCAAGAAGGAGCAAAGTCCACAATTTAACATCCCCCACCCTCCCCACATTGATGGGACAAAGCATTATGAGACATAGCAACTATTGTTAAGGAAGGGTATTAGTCTTAAACCTTGTTAGTAGACATTCAATCAATCTATGCAACACTAATGAGCATGCCCTTCAATCCATCAATTTATTTCTTGATGTCTACTGGCAAGAAACAACTTCACAGATGTACAAAGTACTCATACAGCACTGTTTATATCTTAAAAACTTAAAGCAGCTTAAATGTCTATCACTAATAATTGAGCCAACCCAGGTAGGTGCACACTAGAAATGTTTTGCATCTATAGGATCCAAACTCTAGTAGACTGTGAACTTTGTACTGTCTATGACTTTTCAAATCTCATCCCCTGGCTCCTAGAAGAGCATAAGGGAGCACCAGAAATATATTGAGAGAATTACCAAGTCAGTACGATTGTGTAAACACTATACTTTAAAGGAACAGCATATCAGCATATAACCCTGCTTCTCAGCTTCCTACTGGATTCAACTAATGAGGATCTCCCTCCAAGGTCAAGGACAACATATTGGTGTTCTCACTTGCCATAGCAAGATATAAATGTAAGGGTTAATACCTTTAATTGCTTAAATACCAATAGCAAAAATGTTTTCCTATAGTTTGAGAGGGTCTCAGATCAAAATTCAACATCTGGTAAGGGCTTTTCTCATGGATTGGAGACAGTGTTTTCCATGGCCTATTTCAGTCCATATACATGGGGAAAAGCTCTATGGTGTCTGCTCCCACAGGGGCAATGCTCCCATCATAAGGGCCCAAACCCTTATGTCAATGTTGACCTCTACTGATCTATAAATATTAGTAAACTGGGGTTTACAGGTTGACTTTATGTTATTTGGAGGAGAAACAAAAATGGCCAGTCCATGATAGAGAGGAAAGAAAGGTGAGAGAAGGGACTTATTTTCTTGGCTTTGTTCTCATGAAATTGGCTCTCAGCCTTGCCATGCAGGAGCTCATACCACTCAATGTCTCTGCCACTGTCACTGGATAGAACCATCTATGTGTCTGTCTCCTTTTCTACCATTCCCTCTCCCAATAACTCCTCTTCCTTTCCCCCTGTATCTCCTGTAGAGTGTCAATAGTGGCTTCATCATCACTATGTTGTACTCCTTTCAACTCCTGTAAATTTCCTACTCTGGCCATTAAAAGGAGCTGGCTGAAATTCCCTCAAATTATTCAATTTGAGTTATGCTATTTGTTTTCTGTCTGGACCATGATTGACACATAGATTTATACAGAAAAAAAATCCAAAGTATTTATTATGTAAAGAATGCAGCTTTCTGAAGAACATAGAGAAAATGCCACAGCGAATGAAGATACATGTAAAATTTTCTATATGTATATAGAAATATGGAGAAACAGATATGAAAGAATGTACACTAACTGGACACAGTGATTATGTCTAAAGGGGAATAGATTGGGGAGATAGGCAGAGAAAAGAGATATGAAGGGGTGGAAGTCCACTGTATCTGCATTGCTGGAACTCAACATAGAAGACACATCTCTAGGTAGCACGCTTGATTAAAATATCTTAAAAGGAAAATGAAGAGAATTAAGTACTTATGCTATATTTATTAAATTTCAGGCATAAAACTACTTGTTTTAAAGATGTGCATCATTGTCACAGTCTACATTGTGGTAGGATACCACAGACTGGGTAATACACAATGAACAGATGTCTCTGACAGTCTTAACAAATTAGTGTCTGGTGGGGACTTCTTTATATAGCTAAGGTGAAAGAGCAGGATGGCCTAGTGTTGTGTGAACTTTTTTTTTTTTTTTTTTTTAAAAACCCTTTATTTATTTGCCTTGGTGTTTGCCTGGAACTGGAACTACAGACAGTTGTTAGCTGCCATGTGGGTGCTGGGAATCGAACCCGGGTCCTCTGGAAGAGCAGCCGGTGCTCTTAACCGCTGAGCCATCTCTCCAGCCCCCGTGAACTTTTTTTTATAGAGATTTCCAGGAGGGATATACATATGTGGTTTGATCACTTCTACAAGAAGACACTTGATACCATGGGATTAACCATTCAAGTCACATAGCTTCCCACCTGCAGTTATCCAAAATTTATGTCCTTCCCACATGCAAAATACATTTATATTGACAATTTGTTTCTGTTTATTCTGTCCTCAATTTCCTGAACATACATGACATATGTAACTATTAAATTAGTTAATTATGCATTGGAGAAATTTAGAGGATGGAGTAACCTCTAAGATCGATTTCAGTTCTTAGCTTTCAAGTCTGATAATTCACTTAAATAATCACAGAGCTGTAATAATAACAGAAAGCTGCCTGATTGATAGAGAATTTGGAGGAAAGAAATAACACAGAGAAATATTAAGGGCAGGAATGGGACACATGTGCTGAGATGCTCAGATGAGCTAGTGGGCATTGCATAGATAAGGGTGATGGCCCTTGCTCTCTCAGTAAGGGTTCACACATTTCAACCCAGAGGACATCACATAGAAAGGGCTCATGGATCAACCCATCATCTTCTGGTAATGTAAGAGGGAAAGGAAAATCAAGGCGGCATCCCAGGTAAATTGGTCTAGCCTAGGCTCTTAAGCCAGACTGGAAAGAAAGCAGCAGCAAAGGGCATGGCAAAGGAAGACACATCATCCCGTAACAGAGAACTTAAGATCATATGAAGCAAGCAGGAAGCCCCAGCTGAGACAAAGACACACTTCACTACACCCAAAGAGCCAGTACCAGCCCTCATGCAGAAGAAAAATAAGCAAGAGTCACAACAGTCCACTGAAATCTGACAACCCTTTCACTGTAAGAAAGTCAGAGAAGTCAAAGAAAGCCTATAGAGATACTAAAAGAACTGGACTGCGGCAGTTAAAATAAAACCACTGTACCTACATGAAGACCAAAGACAAAATAAGTGCAAAAATCTCCCTAAAACTACAAAAGTGCTTAATTCCACTTGCTTATATTCTGTTCTAATTAAAATTCCTGGGTCTCTATTGACCATGAGGAAAGTCCTTTACTCTCCTATTCAGACAGTGCGTGGTACATCATAGATTCTCAAATATTTGTTGCCTCTCTTTTTTATATTTATAGATCTATGCAAATATCAGACATATTTTAGCACTGCTTCTAACCACTAAAATAAATTTTGCTACAAATTTACGAATTATACAGTAGATTTATGATGCTGAATACTAAGGAGATAAAGGAATTATCTTCCAAAATATAAAAATAATTAAGGTTTTAAAATTTTATTTTTGACAATTTCATACATGAAATATAACCATATCCTCTTCCTGCTTCCCCTTAACTCTTTCCCTGTCCCCCAACATGAACCCCCTCCCAACTTCATGTCATTCTTCTCTTTTTCAATAACCTACCAAGTCTAGTTAGTACTATCCATCTGTATATAGGTATGGGGCCATCAACTGGAACATGAGAAAACTACAAATGGCCACAATCTCACCAAGAATTAATTTCCCTTTTCCAACAACTACCCACTGCCAAGTCTTCTCGGTTAGGGGTGTGGCCTCAAACTCATTTAACCCATTTATGCTCAGATTTTGGCTGGATGAATTCTCTAAAGCACCAATGTAGTGCATTGGTAAGTTATATATAAATGGGAGAGTCAAATTATGAAATTTAAAAGTTGTTATCTCCTCCCTTAGATCTTAGCTGAAGTTGTCAATCAACTGTCTAGGAATTCACCCAACAGAAAATCTAATTCACCTGAATATATGCTAAAGCAATGTGAGGCATAATTATCCCTTTAATGAAGTAAGTGTTTACCATCTTAAACACTTGAATGGTTTGAATGAGAATGACTCCCATAGGCCTATATATTTGAATGTTTAGTCATCAGGGAGTGGAACTACTTGAGAAGGATTAGGAGGTGTGGCCTTGTTGGAGTAGATGTGACTTTGTTAGAGGTCTCAAAGGTCCAATGTAAGCCCTCTACCTACCTCTTCCCTCCCTGTCTGCCTGATAGCTGTGGATCTAAATGTAAAATTCTCAGCTACTTCTCCATCACCATGCCAACTTGCATGCCACCATGCTCCACATCATTACGATAACATACAAAGTCCCTGAAACTGTAAGAAAGCTCTTGGGGGAGCCCACAAAGATTCCAGCTTGTGGTTTGTTTACATTTTAACTCAAGGTCAGAAAATCTGAGCTTGTCTCATCATTCCTCTGCTGCCATGCAAGGCTGCATAATAGGATGGTTTGGCCAAAGATGTGGTTCCTGGGTGTCTTACATTTGAGAATTGAAGAAGGGTTCACACCTGTCTGTACTTGCCCCTCCCTTTTGCTTGGTATAAAACGCTCAAGGGATATAGAATCAGGGCAGCTGAGTATTCACTCAGTGCCCTCCCTCACGATGCTGTTTCCATCTCTGTCTTCATTCTTTCTATCCCTAATATTTCTTAATCCACACTACCCTCATACTAGGAACAGTCAGAAAGGTCAGGCAGGCCCCAATTAAATGATTTCTTTTATAAGAGTTGCCTTGATCATGATGTCTCTTCACAGCAATAGAAACCTTCAGACAACTTCCCTTGTACATCTTCTAATCGTCTAGCACTGTAGAGCCTTCCCAGTTTTCTGAACTATTGAGAAAAGTGTAACTTTTCCTTTTCACTAACATTTCTTAATAGCATACATTTTTATATGTATATATATATTCAAATTAACATATAAGAATATAACATTCTTATAAATGAATTCAGTTATAAAATGATACACAATATTAACTTTTAGAGTTAGGAGGTATTCTATATTTGTCTTTCTTACTACCACAGTTGCAAATCTTTAGAAGTAATCTTATTCAGGCGTCTCTGTGACACTCTATTTAGAAATACAGGTTCCTTAAAAAATAAGTTACATTAAGCTATTATGATGTCAATCTTCCTTTAAGAACATAATACATAGTGAATGTATGATGAATCATAACAATGAAATAGAAGTTGAACCAAAAGGTGATCATAGTGGGTATAAAATAGGTCATGTGCATCCTACAACACTATTTGACTCCAATTCTATTAGTCATCTCCAAGACTAAGATCTTCAGCAAAAAAAAAAAAGAAAAGAAAAATCACTTGCTGCCTATTATAGCACAGAATCAATAGATCTTTGGAACAAGAGAGGTCACTGGAGTTCAGGAAACTCCCTATACAATTCATCTTTAATTCATCAAAGAATTTACAACTTCCATGTCTTTCAGCTGCCATCGCACAGAGTGAAAAGGCTTCCCCTCTGAGCATGCTCCTTTACTCAACTGCATTATTACCCTGCTGCTTTTACTCCAGCAGGTCATTAACCAGGGCTTACAGAGCCCATGGTTTAAACTAGCTGCTACAATTCTGGAGGCTTTCCAGTCTAGATTGTGGTTGTACATATTTTTGTTCCTTAATGGATCAGTCCTACTTTATATCAATAAAAGAATTGTTTAGGTATTTCTCCTGACCCTTGCTAGGTTCGAGACACCCTTCTCCCCACACGTCTTTATCAACGAAGTTTTCTCATCCATTTTTTGCTCTCAGAGACACTACTGAACCTCACTTTCTCCCCCAAGATTCAGTACTCCATGTCTAACCAGTCGCCTATCCAATGCCCTTTGTTCTTTCTTCAAAATACTAACATCTTATTATTTTAACTGCTGACAATTCTATTGTAATGTTATTACTCTGGACCTACTGCAAAAGAAAACTGCTAGTCCAAATCAATATTTGTATAAATTATATTATTTAGATTTTTTAAGGGGGCAAAATAAGAATTAAATATTCCAATGAGTCAGAAAACAACAGGAAGATGGAAAAGGAAATACATTATGAAAAAATTGCAAAAGGAAATGACTCAAGAGAATCTAAGATAGATATGTAACTGAAACTGTGGCAAAAATCTTCCTACAAAAAGCTATAACTTTGAAGAAGTTTCTGTAAGAATTAAAAGACACAGGGAAGAGGGCAGGAGTTTGGAGAATCAAGGCCACCTTTGCCCAGCGTTTCCACAACCCTTTCATCCTGTTACCTCACATAGGCATTAGCTTTGCCCTACCTTTGCATTTCCTCAGCTATAAAATATGCATAAGACTTCTCAACAGTTAGTGCTCATGAACTCTGTGGTAAGAATCTGAAGTGGGAATGCTTTGAGATCACTGAAGAGGCCTCCATGCCTTGACTCAGCTGCTTATATTAATTACAAACTGTTCAGCCTATGGCTCAGGCATATTGCTAGCTAGCTCTTGCATCTTAACCATTTCTATTAATCTATGTCTTGCCACATGGCTTGTGGCTTTATCCGTGTTCCATTAGATCTTGTTCTCTTGGGCGGCAGCTCATCCCTTTCTTATTCCACCCTCCTTCCCCTTTATCTATGCTCAGATTTCCTGCCTGCTTCTAAGATGCCTTGCCATAGGCCAAACCAGTTCCTTTATTATACAGTGATAATTCACAATGTACAGAAAGACATCCCACATTACTTCCATATTTCTCAACAAAATTTTATTTGACCGTTTACTATCTTCAGACATTCCTTATTGACTTCTAACATGGTGATAATTTGTCTCTCTTCCATTCCTATTGACCTTTCATAAACAACCAAATATTTTAAGACAATTTATAATTAAATACAAAGTGAATCTTTATATTATGGTCATTATACAAAAACATTTACTGGAGTTAATTAAGTATTGTTTCATTTCCTTTTATAACCTTTTACTTGTTTTAAACTTACCATTGTATTGTCATTATTGTGATATATAATATCAACATATCACCAGGCAAAACAAGTATATTAATATATATATATGATTTTGCCTTCTGTTGTTATGATAAAGCTTTCTGACAAAAAAAAAGTGGAGGAAGTGAGGGTTCATTGTCTTACACTCCCAGGTAATAATACATCACTGGTGGAAGTTGGCATAAAAACTCAAGCAAAGGCAGAAGTAGGAAGTCAAGCAACTGGGCACATCTACCCATTTTTCAGCATGCCATGCATCAGACTTCATTCTCTCCCTAAAAGAAAACTGACCTTATCATAGATGACTTACCTTGTCTGAGCATCCAGCCCTTCCAAAGCAAAGCCATTTCTACATTAAGACTTATGGTGCTAGAGAGGTGACTCATTTGGTGAAGTGTTTCCATACTATCTTAAGAACCTGAATTCAATTCCAGCACCCATATAACAAGCCAGATGTGTAATCCCAGGGATCTAGAGGCTGATACAGGAGGATGATTAGTCTGAGGTCAGCCTGGACTTCACATAAAGATCTCGTCTCAAAAAAAAATTAAGTGAAATCGTGTTGTCAATGTCCATAACACCATTGCTCCTGAATTTCTGTTATTGTAGATATTTTACAAGCCCGTGTACCTCTTTCTACCAATAACACATCTCAGTGTACCACTCATAAAGGCTTAACAACTAACTTTACTGCTGTTGAATGTCATGGGGAAAAAGGAGTTTCTCTCCTGTCAGTGACAGGGACTTATGTCAGTCCCCTGGGAAGGGATCCATACTCTTAGAGTCCACTTTCCAAAATCACTCTTCTGATAGAACCATCTCCGTTAATGTTCTCCAGCATCCATGAAGTTCTCCACCTCCAAATGTTTCTAACATGAGAGCTGCTGTATCACATTGGTATCTGCTGGGTTCTATATGTCTTCTCAAAATAAAGATATTGAAATGGGAGTTTTGCCCACAAGACATCCAAAAAAGTTAGGTTCAACCACAAAAAAGAAAAGTATCATTTTCATGCCATGGGCATACAATGAATCCAGATGGTAGTGCTAAAAACTGAAAAAGAAACCTTTTAGCTATCACAATCAACAAGGCATCAAGTCTCAGAAAACAGAATTGGTAATCAGAAGAGATAGGGCGTCCATTCCAACCCTCTACCAATTGCATAATGCAAGAAATAAAAATAAATACATAAAGTAGGTAGGGATTCATGATAAAGCAGGTCCGCTATTAATTTTACATAAGGCTCAGTCTAAAACATGTCGTAATTAATTACATACAAAAATAAATGTGTCCTGTAAATTTTAAAGAAAAAAAAATGTGGAAAAGAAGTATTGTAAAGACATTTTTAGTTCAAATTTCTGTTTTAATTTCTCCCTTCTGCTCTCCAATCTGTCAGGCAAAGAAGTACCTAATTGACTGCAATTTCAGAATTGGAAAAAAAAGAGAAAGAAAACAGAAACAATCCAAAGACCAATAATAGAATTGAAATGCTTTTCTTTTTTACCAAAAATTAGGTTTGCATCTAAAGATGCTGGCTCTGAAAAATGCATTACTTATTGAGCACTGAGACCAGGGGAGCTGAGCTCCATGCTCAGAGTTTCCTTTCTTTCTGTTATCAATATAACATTCTGCTACAGCTTCGCTTCCCACATAATAGGCTTGCTATTCCCATTCTAAATGCTTAGACATTTTTTTTTCTTACAGGGCAAAACAGGAGTGACAAGGAGGGGCATTCTGAGTTGTTTCATATGGAAATTTGTCCAAATAAGCTACAAATTTAGAATAGCTATTTTAGAAATAGCTAATTTTGATTTTGAAAAAAAAATGACCTTGAGCAAACAATAATATTCTGCATTTTGGTTCTAAATGTTAAAATAAAATGTAGCAATAATTGGGAGCAAAAGAAAAAAATTTTCAAAAGTCCAGCATACTCTTAGCGTATGCTATTGTCAACAATTTGTCCAGTCCTATATAAGAAATGAACTATAGGAGCTGAAGTAAAGTGCATAAAAAATGTATGTGAGGGTAAGTCTGGAACCTCAAAGTGTCAACAGAGACTTTCATGTACACAGTTGCTTTCCAGAAAGAACAGCTTCCAGAAATAGTTGAAATCATCTATATGTCTGCATTGGTGGTAATATAGATCAATGATAAAATGCTGGTCTAGCATGCATGAGGCCCTGGGTTTGAGCCTCAGTGGTACAAAGAAAGAGGAGAAAGAAATGGAGTGAGAAAGAAAATGAGGAGGAGAAGCTACACACTCTACATTAAATGAAATATGGAGACTACAAAATATCTTACATATCAATATACAGAAGAGACATTCATTCAAAGATAAAAGGGAAAAGCCTTCTTGAAACTGCAATGTAGAATGCAGGACTTGAAGATAAAGGGGCCTGAAAGTTACTATTGCAGATGAAGAGATTCAAAATTGAGATCAAGGAAATTTGACTTGAATGGTGACTTCAAAGCCAGGTTGCTTTAACCACTTCCTCCTCCTCTCTCCTCTTCCTCCTTTTCCATTGCCATCATCTTCCTTCTTTTCGTATTGTCTGTCTCTGTATGTCCTGAGTTGACATACTTCACTTAACAGGAACAGCTAGCCAGCAGCAGAACTACAGAAGCCAAAAGGCAAGGTTAATACATCTAGAAACTTTCCCAAAACTATTGGCTTTGATGGATGAAGTCTTTGTTTTAGTTTTGGCAAGCGATGTTGTCTACATGCTCAGTTCTACAGCCTGAATGGTACTTTCATTGTGGAGTAGGATGCACTAAAGTCTCAGGGCCTGCTAAGGTCTGGGGCCATGTTACATTCCTCACTAGTCTTAGTGAATCAAGGGAAGTCATCTTGCTATAAGAAGGTGTATGTAGTTGATCCTAAGGACCATTAATTTTACTGAATTGATACATAATTGGCAACATAGTTGAAGATGCGGAGGCTTGCCATTAACTTAATAAGAGTAAGAATTAAATGCCCACCCAGTGCTGATAGTAGAGTAGTTAACCAGTGGGGCTGAGAGAGCAGAGACTGTTTTTGATCATCTGATTTGTGTCTTTTTCTTTTTCTCCTCCACCCCAGGGTTTTTGTTATTGGTTTGTTTTTGGATACTGGACAAGTTTCAGGACCTTTCAAGTCCTTCAATATTACTTTGTGCTGCCCTGGTCACAATGAGTTTTGTCAATGAGTTGACATTCCCTCTCTGGGTAAAGGCTCTCTGTTTTGTATTCACTTGAGCACAAACCTGGCATCTGACTGAAACATCTCATAATAGGTTGTCAGTCTATATAGAACATACGCTGCTCTGAGCAACTCAGAAAGTTTTGTGGACCCCATATGAGCATCCTGGTGAAGATTACTAACCAGAGTCTTGCATTTGTTTCTGGAAGAACAATCTTTGCCTCTGCTGTCCTCTATTAGCCTGTGGATTTGAGTTATTCATTTTTTCTTTACTGTGGAGACTCAGGCAGCACCCAGTCATGGTATGTCCCCAGAATATCAATAGGCCCCACTGGTCTTTGGACCATTTGTCAGGCAGCCAAGGCAGCACTGTGGCAATTTTTAGGGATTGGCAAATAGCTTCAAGGATGGCCATTTTTTTATTCATCTATTTATTTTACATCCCAGCTGCAGCCCCCCCCCCAATCTCCCTTCTACCCTCAATACCCTCCTCTTCCTTCTCCATCCAGGAAAGGGTATCCACCTTCAGTAAGACTAAGCACCTCCCCATGTATTAAGGCTGGGCAAGGTGACCCAGCATGAAGAGTGGGGTCCCAAAAGCTAGTAAAAGAATCAGAGACAGCCCCTGTTCCCACTGTTAAGAGTTCCATAAGAGGACCAAGCTACAACAACTGTAATTTATATTCAGAGTCCCAAGGTCAATCCCATGCAGGCTCCCTGGTTGTTGGTTCAGTCTCTGTGAGCCACTATGAGCCCAGGTTAGTTGATGGTGTGAGGCTTCCTGTAGTGTCCTTGACCCCTCTGGCTCCTACACTCCTTTTCCCTCCTCCTCTGAAGAATTTCTGAATTCTGCCTAATGTTTGGTTGTGGGTCTCTGCATCTGTCAGTTGCCATCAGGGAGCTGCAAATAAAAATGACTGTAAGATTCTACCTTACACATATCAGAATGGCTAAGATTGAAAACACAAGTGACAGCTTATGCTGGAAGAGATGTAGAGCAAGGGAAATACTCTTCCATTGCTGATGGGAGTGCAAACTTGTATAGCTACTTTGGAAATCAGTGTGGAAGTTCCTCAGAAAACTGGAAATCAACCTACTATGAGACCCAGCTGTAATAATCTTGAGCAGCTCAATCATAACATGAGAACACTTGCTCAACTATGTTCAGAGTAGCTGTGTTTGTAATAACTAGAACCTGAAAACAAGCTAGATGTCCCTCTACTATGTAATGGATAAAGAAAATGTAGTAATTTACACAATGGAGTATTAATCAGCTGTTAAAAACAAGGACACCAGAAAATTTGAAGGCAAATGAATTAAACAAAAAAAAAATCATTCTGAGTGAGGTAACTCAAACTAATAAAGACAAACATGGTATGTACTCACTCATCAGTACATGGTATGTACTGACCATTAACTACAAAATTAAGAATAACTATGCTACAATCCACAGACCCAGAAAGACAAGGCAACAAGGAGGGGTCATGGGGGGACACCCAGATCTTCCTGGGAAGGAGAAATAAAAGAGATTTCATGAGTGGGCTGAGGGCAGGTGGGGATGAGGATGAGCAATCAGATTGGGGGAGCATGGAATGACAGAGTTGAGGTGCAGAGCATTTCAGGGTTCAGCAGAAGCCTGGTGTAGGAGAATCTCCCAGGAGTCTATGGGAAAGATTCCAGATTAGTCTACTAGCAACAGTGGATAAGTAGCTTGAACTGGCCATCTCCTGTGACCTGACTGGTGCCTGGCCCAATTGTCATGAGAGGGGCATTATCCACCAATTTTTTTTTAAATGTCTTTTTGCCCAGCAGTGAGAAGCCCTCTTTTTCTATAGGTCATACTATGGCCCTTCCCAGTAGTAAAACATAGCAACTGTACGTGTATATGGTGGTGGATTTTCCTTTTCTGCATCTGACAGCCTGGGTCATACCAATCAGTTCTGTTCTCTGGACTGAGGTACCTGGCTTGGATCCAGATCATTTCAGTTAAAGTAACTACTGCAGCTCCCATACACCTGGTTTCATCTTTCATCTTTTGACAGTCATGGATGAGCACCTGCATCATCAGGCAAGAGAGTAGCCAAAAATTGATGGTGATGAGTTTCTCAAACTGGACTCAAGGGTGGGCCAGGAATCCTGGTACTAGGTCCCACAGTCATTAAACAGACAGCATTCTGGTGCTTTTCAGAAGAAAGCCACAACCATGACATGAGGTGCTGTGAGTATGAGATTTTGATCCAAAATGAACTTGCTTTGTTTTCTATTAAACTAGCAGTAACTGCTACAGCTCTTAGATAGGTAGACCATCCTGTGGCTACAGGGTCCAATTGTCTGGGAAGGTGTGTCACAAGATGTTTCCATGGCCCCAAAGTTTGGGTTAAAGCCCTTTTTGTCTTCTGTTTAGTCTCAATCCAGATTAAGGTCTTAGTTCCCTTGTGGGCAGGTGTATAGAGGCCTTGCTATGTTCACAACTCTGGTACCCAGAGGCAGCAATATCCAGCCACAGCTAGGAACTCTTAATCCTGTCACTTAGTCTTTAAGTTGCGATATGAACAATGCAGTAATCAACTCTGAGACAGGCCTCCCCTCAGCTGATAGCCAAGATAGGGAGCCTTCCACAAAGCTGAGCTTTCTTAGCCAACATTCTGCAGTCAAAGATCTATAACTCTTCTAGTAGTCCCTCAGTGGCCCTTTTATAATTTATTTTCCCAGGGAACCTCTTTTGGAAGGGCAGGAAGTCTGCATTTAGTGTCTTTAAATCCTGGGGCAACCTCTATAACCTCCCACTGGATTTGTCCACTTAAAAGCAAAAATGGGTTGACTCATCCCTGCCAAGGAGAGACTGAAAGATGCATCTTTCAAGTCCAAGACAATGAATACTGTTTCTCTGGAAGAATCAGAGTTTCCAGGTTTCTTCATAGGAAGGAGAGATATATTCCAGAGTGACTGGCAAGGTACTGAGTGCCTGTCTCTCCAAGCCAGGCACTATGGACTACAATTTCCTCTTTTGTTTCCAGGATCATTTGGGTATTGTTTAATTTGAATGGAAGTAACTGAACTAGTTAGCTGAACAATTAAAGGAGCTTAGTGTTGGGCCTGTCTTGGGGGCTTGGTTTCTGTCCATACTACAGGGAATCTCTGTTTACAGAGAGCTGGTCCAGCTGAATCTTTTGATTGGAGGTGAGACTTTCAGCTAAGGCATATTTTTCAGATGAGGGTAAGACAGCAAAAGTTTTGCTGGCTATCTGTAAGTCTAACTGCATTTCATCATCAGAGAACATGACAATGTTTTTTTGTTTATGCAAAGGTTTTGTCCCAATCAGATTTCTGTTTGTTGTTGAACACCCTTTGAGTTACTTCTAGAAATCTTCTGCCTCTGGAGTGCTGGGGTCAAAGACATGCACCAACCTGTCTGGCTAGGTCTGGATTGTTAAATCCATTAACAATTTTTTTTTTGATGGGAAATGTATTAACAAGTGGTCAAGGTATTTGCTGTTGTTATTTCAAAACAGTACAGAAAATGGTGTCATTAAATAAGATAGTTTTGAAACAAACTGTTAAACTTTAGTATAAAATTAAGGTATGCTTTTACTTCATAACATAAATATGAAATATTAATAAAAGACTTAGGGACTGGTGAGAGGGCTCAGTGAGTAAAGGTAATTGACACCAAGCCTGACAACCTGAGCTGGATCTCTGGAATTTACAAGCTAGAAGAAGAAACACACTAGTTGTCCTCTGGCTTCCATATGTGCACAGGAGAACATACACATGCACACACCAAGGGGGAAAATGTAAGAATAAAAATGTAAAACTTTTTCAAAAATTAGAACTCCAGATAAATATGAGCAATTCTATTAATGCCTATATTTTAAATGACAAGAAAGCAATCTTTTTTTTAAAAAAATGTCAGGTGGGCTTCTTTAGAAAAGGAGCAATTAGGTCTGGAGAGATGGCTCAGCTGTTAAAGGCTAGGCTCACAACCGAAAAATATAAGAAAAGGAGCAATTAGTACAAAGGCACACGCCACAATGGGTGTGGAAATCTGAAGTCAAAGAAACCCGATATTTCTATGCTGGAGGAGTGTGTGAGAAAGGGAGCAAAAGAGAATGAAATCTGAGAGCTTGAAAAGAATAAGTGGTGTGAAACCTTCTACTGTCAAGGACATTGGGTTTTAGTCCTTGTGTAATAGAAGTTTAAGAGCCTTTCAAGCAGGGGTGACATTGATCTGATTTATGAGTTAGCCCAGCCAGGAGGGTTAACAGGGGTCAAGAGTGGATTGAGAGACAGCAGTGCAGACAGGAGTGCTGTGGACTACAGCAGACAAGGTATGAAAGTCAGAAAACAGTACAATCCAAGTCTTCAGATTCAGCCTAATATTGATGATGGTGCTATTTACTTGAGGGGTGGGGATCAACTGTAAAGGAGAGATGTCTGGAGTAAATGAAGTCCTAAGTGAATGTGTATTGTTGACACAGTCACAGCCATGTCAAGGACCCAATGCCTCAACCTTTTCCTTCCAAGTTGCTTTTGGCCATGATGTTTATCATAGCAACAGAAGTAAATCTAAGAGCATATTAATCAGTTGAGGATTGTCTATGTAAACTACATCATCTCAATCATCTCCCTGCGAGACTGAAAGCAAAGAGAAAGAAGTCATAAATGTAAGCCTCCACTCATCTTAGATTATAAGACCAAAACCCAGCAATAAGTAATACTCCAAAATGAGGGAAATTAACCATAAAGTTAAGACTTCACCCTGAAGCAGAGGTAATAGAATGAAAATAAAAAGGAAAGGAAAAAGAGCATGGCTTATCCTAGGTATGGTGGAGGAGAAAGTTTATTATAGGTATGTGGAAGAGAATAGTCAGAGGCCGGGGTGTCTGGGAGAGTCCATAGTGGACATAACCAAGTTTAGCTGGAGAGACCAAGCTTAACTGGAGAGAAGAGAGGCAGAGGGGAACAGGTGCAGCAGCCAGAAGTGTGAACTGGCAGGTAAAATGTCTTAATTATATGGGGAAGAGCCTCTGGGGAAAGGGCAGCCCAGCCCCTATGCTAGAGTTCAGGGAAGAGGGTGGGATATGCCAGCCTGTGGAGAGCTGTGTTGTACCACACCCTAAAGGTGGCGCTGGTTTCCGCCTTCCACCTTTCTCGATGGTGAGTGCTCTCGGGAGTAAACAACTCCTTATTGGCTGTAGGCGAGGATGGTGGCTTGCTTCCGCGCCTCAGGACCTATGGGTGATGTCCACGTGGCTTACCGGGATTGGAGGCCCAGAGGGTATTTAGCCACGAGCGGACTTCCCCCTGGGGTCGTTCGTCTAAGAGTGAGTGAGTGGGTCGTTCGTGGTCCGTCTGAGAGTGAGAGTGAGAGTGAGTGAGTGAAAGATAAGAAGATATTTGAAAGGCCCAAATAAACTGCAAAGAGAAGGATCCGGTGTTGCCTTTTCCTTGCTGGCGAGGTCGTACGCAACACCAGCCATATCCTGTAATGGTGGGATCTGAAGGATGCTGGGAAAACCTGGCAGTGATTAATCAGACTACACCTAGACCAAAACTATTTAGTTATGCATACCTTCTCTTTGTCTCTATTTAAATTTAAATCTCATATCTACTCTGAAGATAGACTTTAGGTCATTGTGTTAGGTAGCTAGCTAGACATTAGCAGGCTTACAAGGTTATTAATAGCTAGCTAGCTACACTGATTTCTATCTAACTGGAGGCCTTGGTGGGGGTAAGGGATGGCATGTCATTGTCTCCACATAAGAGTCATCCAAATGGGCCTGTCAATCATATGAACAAGAAAATGCTACTCAGGCAAAGCTGTGTGTTCCAGAAGCTTTAGGAACCCTGCCTAAACTATGGCATAAAAGCAATGGTATCTTTCACTGTTGTTCCCTTACACCTCTTGAGAATAGTGCATTGCTCTGACTTCCCATTCTTGCTTCTGTGACTGTGTTCTCTATGCTACAATAATCTTCTATACTACACTTTGTGTATCTCATGTGAATTCTCCAAAGAGACATCCCAAGAAATGAGGAGTTGAGAGCATTCAGAACAAAATGTCAGAATGACTGGGCCTTCATTCTTCTACCCAATGTGGCCACATTAAATGAATCTCTTCACTTGAGTTTTTTTTTAAAAAAAAAAAAAACTTTATTATTATTTTTATGTGAATTGGTGTTTTGCCTGCATGTGTCAGATCTTGGAATTACAGACAGTTGTTAGCTGCCATGTGGGTGCTGGGAATTGAACTCAGGTCCTCCAGAAGAACAGTCAGTGCTCTTAACTGCTGAGCCATCTCTCCAGCTCCTCACTTGAGTTTTTAAAAACACTTATCCCTTTAATTGGTGGATCTGGACAAACTGAGCCTAGTCTGATGGAGCATCCAAAGCTTGTGACTTTTGCCTTAATCCTCTAATTATCTAACCATCATTATTATTTCTTTCCTTTGTCTAAAAGACTATGAAGTATGGCCAGACCTGTTCATCTTTCATTTCAGACAAGCTTTGACTTTGCCATTTTATGACAGCCCTTTCCCTTCTACATTCCCCTTGACTCTCATCTTATCCAAAGTTCACCTGTACAGAAATATTGAGGAAGAAGTAACATTTTGTAATATTTTATGATTCATCCAATATCAGGACTATGAATATGTACTGTTTCCCATGAGGAATTTATAAATAAACCAAGCAACGTTATTATCATTGGTGGGTCAAGGGCCAAAGCCATCTGAAGAATATCAGCATTAGTGGTTTTCATAGCTGGCCTACACGATTTGCAACCTACATGCCAGGAGATATTCTAAATATTCTAGATATCTATTTGTTACTTCCAAAATTAGTGTGCTTAATAGTACTGAGGGATTCTTGAACTAGAATCTACCCTCCAAAAATTGATGCAAAAGGCTTGCAGCATCTTCCTATCAAAGGATTAAAATCAAGCTCTGCCAAGTCTGGAATTCTTATTAGAGTTTCAGGTCTCTGGGACCTGGCAGCCTCACCAGCAAATCTCAGCCACACATCTTCAATAGGCTAATTAAAGAGGCAAAATAAAACTGAAAAGAATACAAGGAGATGTATTTAATGTGGCCTCATTGGGTAGAGGAATAAAGAGATCTGTCTTTAGGGTCTTCACATAAGAGGAAGGTTTAAAGAGAGGATAAGTGTCTTAGTTAGGATTTCTATTGCCATGAAGAGATACCATGGCAGTAGCTCTTATAAAAGAAAAACATTTAATTGAGGTGGTTCATATCTTCAGAGGTTTAGTCTATTATCATCATGGTGCAGCATGGTAGCATGCAGGCAGATATGATGCTGGAGAAGCAGCTGAGAGTCCTTACATCTTGACTTATAGGCAAGAGGAAGTGGTCTGAGACACTGGATGTGGCTTTGGCACATATGAGACCTCAAAGCCCTCCTCCGCAATAACACATTTCCTCTAACAAGACCACACTACTCCAACAAAGCCATGCCTCCTAATAGTGCCACTCCCTTTGGGGGCCATTTTCTTTCAAAGTACTACAACAAGGGTGTGGATAATTAAACAGTCCTTATGTAGGTATAGTACAGACAATCACTGTTGTCTCCTATAAGATGGTTTGTCAAACTCTCAGAGCTGTGTGAAATCTCTTTCTGGAAAACTGAAGACAAATCACTTTTTTGGCTGGCATTAGATTTCAGCCTATTCCTTCTCTCTTCATGGGATTCTTGGAAAATTTCAATTTTGGAGGGTACGTTGTCAGAATTGTCTAACAACCAAAAAGAGGGCCCTATTTTAGAGAATTTCCCAGTAGGTTTCTAGGATGTGGGGAAAGAATTCCCGGATACTTAAGAGTGAATCATTGTTTCCTTCTGATTCTACACAGTTATTAAAATAAATTCATTCTGTATCTCTGTCTTTGCTTAAAGAGATTGTCACTACTCTAGAGATGGTGGGCCTTGGGAGAATGGAGCCTATGAATGAGGCTGGCTAAAGTCTGATGTAGTAACAACTTTAAAGCATCAGACAATTTATACTTCAAGAGTTAAAAAAGGACATATGAATAAAGTTCATATGAGTTCAGACTGTAAACATTCTAGATAACAATAGTGAGCTTCAGTGGATTATCTGAAGCATCCAAACTCTTACCTGCTACATCTGGGAGGAGCATGAAAACACATTCCAAGAATAAACACATGTTTGGAAGCAACTGAGGTCACAAGACTCTTGTCTTGTTTTCTTGGAGTGTTCTCACATACACTAAGGATTCACATCACACAGCTCCATTCCTGGACTATGTTCCAACAGGAATCAATCCAGTCCTAGATCACTTCTGTTCCAGGATACAACTTTGTCCTTATGGATAACTGTCGTCCTCCAAGGCAGTGGTTCTCAACCTGTGGGTCATCACCCCCTAAGAATATCAAATGATCCTTTCACAGGGGTAGCCTAAGACCATCAGAATACACAGAATTTATAGTATGATTCATAACAGTGATGAAGTAGCAAAGAAACTCACTTTATGGTTGGAGGTCGCCACAGTATTAAGAGGTCTTGGTATTAGGAAGGTTGAGAACCACTGGTCTAGGGAGTGGTGTATTCTGGGAGTTCAGTTATTCTGAGACTCCCAGATACTCAAAAGGTAGAGTTGAAGACAATGGCTTATCTGTTTCTGTTAGGGTTCTGTTCTATCCCTTGATGCCTCTCCCTGCCCTGAGTTCTGACGTCCAGCCCCATTTAGGAATAATTCCCACCATTGGACACTCTCTGTCTTGCTTCTTCCCTTCCTGGAGCACTTTCTATCTCTCTCCATCTTTCTCTCTTCCTCCCCTGTCTCTCTCTCTCCATCCTTCCCTCCATCCCCCTCTCTCTCTGTTATTATAATAATAAAGTCCTTCTACATAGAAACAGTCTAGTGTCTCCCGCCATGCTGCTTCTCCCTGAACCTCTCAACCACCATCCTTTGTCCATGGGGCAGGCGGCTTCTCTATTCATAGTTGTCTGCCAGCAAACCAGGTAAGCATGCTATTGTATCATGCCAGTTCAAACATGATCTCCACAGTTTTCTCAGCCAAACTAAAGAAGACACACACAGAATTGGAAGCAGTAATATCAGGCTTTCACTCTGCTTTTAGGTATCTTGTGGGTCCAAATGCGAAGCCAATGCTTTTGTGCCAAAACAGCTTCTAAAAGCCTGTTTCTATGATTCTGTCATGCTCATGTCAGATGAACCTTCTAAATGTTGAATTTTTTTTCCAGACAGAAATTTGGCTCATTGGCACATCAAGTGCTAATCATCTAAGATACTAATAGCCATTGTCAGCTAGACTAAGGTTCATGTGACATTAGCCTTTGCCACATTTGGGGAAATTATTTATGTTTTCAAGGTGCAAACTTTCCATCAATTCAATATGAAAGATGGATCAAGGAACTCTTCCCTTTGTGGAGCCCATGGTAGCTTAACCACACTGCTGCTATGACAGGCTCAATAGAGACCAGCCAAAGGGTAGGCCTAAGGTTTGGTTTACTCTGAGGCAACAACTACTTCCAGGAAAAAAAAAAAAAAAAAACACAAACTGACACCATCCAGGAACAGACCAATCAGCATCCAGGGGAAAATACCTAATGTTCTAACTATTACAGATAAGATCACCAGATGTTTCTTAGCCCAGCATGCACCTATCCCCTTTTGCCAAGATACCCCTAGACAAATGTTAGTCAGTCAGGGAGTCATGAACCCTGGAAATCCTTTTACTCTACCCTCTGCTATGATTAAAAAAAAAAAAAGCTTCTCTTGGGCTCAGGGTTCTCTGATCATACTACTGTGCTGGATGGAGGGTCCAGACTCAAGATTGACTACAGACTCTTTGCTTTTGCATACAGATTCAAACTCCTTGATGGTCTTTGGGAGATTTTGAGACTTGAGCATAATAACTGAGAGATTAGGCTGTATACAACAAAACTTCATGACACTCAGCTGTACCTTCCAGTAGACAACACTGAAGAGCTGGTCTCCAACCACATGGAGGCTGCAGATGTACTTAGTCTTTTCCTTCACACTTTACTCCATGAGATTCCCAAGGCCAGTCTGGTGTTTTGAATTAGTTGAGATGAAGATTATTCAACCTGCCTTTAAGCTTTAAATCCTTGGGTGTGCGGATGGATGGACAGATAGGAAATCCTGTTTAGTTCTTTTTATTTTCTTTTTTTCCTCTTTTTTACTAATTATTCATTTTTTAAATAATATGTCTTTTCTTTTTAAAAAGGATGGGTTGCCACCAAGCTTTTGGAAGGGACTGAAGGATTGGAGGGGCCATCTAAGCCTGATGTTTTCTACGGACTCTTAAATACATAGTAGGAGGCAGAAGACCCTGATAGATTGGAGCTGCAGGATCAATTAGCGCAGGCAATGGAGTTTTTCCTTCTGGCCTAAATTCCATGCAGGAGGCTGCCCTTTAATTACCACCCCCTGATTTTCATCCAGAGGTTCCCATTGATTTTCTAACCGCTTCAATGTTCATTTAAGCTTAAAAACAGTTGTGTTCTTTAGAACAATTTATTCAGAGACAGATAAAGAGAGATGAGGTGGGGATGGAAGGTGAGGTGGGGGGGTTCTCAATTAAAACACACACACATAAAAAAAATGGAAGTTGGTGAGTACCCTGTTACTTGGCACCGCAGCCTATGGCTTGCTTCTATTCACATCCTAATGTCCCCAGTATCAAAGAAGCAATGAGAAGAAACTCCATTTATGGGAAGTCCATTCATTCATGGCCAATTATTTAGTTTCCTAGTCAGTGACCCAGACTTCTGTGAACTGTGATGCTTGTCTCTGCAAAGGAAGACAGCTTCCATTTGTGTCTTTACCATAACACCTATTTTAATGCATCCATACTTTGCAACCTACCTGGGAAAAATTATGCAAAGCGGTGGTGGGAAATGCTCAAGGTACCCCATGGTCCTTCCCCACAGCTCCAGGAAATCTACAGCTTTCTGCTTGTATCATCCAGAATCTAATGGCCGGAGGCTTTACAGGGTATTAGTTGTTGGTCTCATTACATATTCATCTACAATCTATCCAAACTGACAATTGTCTGAAATTACAATGACAGAGGCATAACGCTCCAGACCTCTGCTCCAGCTTTTTGAGGCTCCAGCTCCATACCACACACAAGACCACCCAACTCTTACAATTTTGAGTTCCTTCTATTTACTGCAACAAGAAACTGAATTCTAGGGTCTGTTGTTGCTACTGCCACTGCCATTTCATATTTATGGATTTTAGAAATACCTTGGAGACCATGCAAGAGCTATGCACTGGATTCCAGACTAGCAACATTCAATTTAATATGATGCTCTTTGGAAAGAAATACCATGGGGTTTTTTTTCTACAGGTTTTTAGGCTAAAAAAAAATCAGTGCTTCTTAATGGAGGTTCTGTTCAAACTTTACTAATGTGAATGAAAAGGAATAAAAAGGGAAAGGAACATGGCTGGTCCTGGCACCAGATGAATAAAAAAAGAAAAAAAGAAAGAAAGAAAGATGAAAAGTCATAAACTGTTCCTAGGTATGGTGGAGAAACTTTATTATAGATACCTGGGAGAGCATAGTCAGGGGCAGGACCATCTGAGAGAGTATAGAGTGAGTGGACATGACCCTGAGTCATGTGATGAGAGGGGGAAGGGAAGGAAGAGGAGAGACGGGAACCTGGGGGCTCAGCCAAGAAGCCCCAAGACAGGAGATGAAAAGGCCAGGTAACTAAGATGGTTGAATGACGGGAAGGTCAGCCAGGGAAAGGGCAGAAGAAGCTTAGGGTAGTGGGCAGAGTAATCCAGCCAGGAGGGACTGAGGGATGCTGGGAGAACCTAGCAGCCAGTGTCAACTTTGATATGTTAAATAGGCACCTCAGCCTTTTGTCTTGGATTTGAAACCTGACATAATAAAAACAGGTTTAGCTGTTGCATGTCTTGGAAAACTAATTCCTCAAGGATCTTGCCCCATTGCCATTCATTTGTATTGATTGCAGTAGTGATCAGTGCCCCTGAAACTCAGTGACTATATACTCTAGAAGTCTTTCCTATTTGTTAGCATCTTTGTCAAAATGATTTTTGAAGGATTTATAATATAGAAAGAAGAGTTAATTCTCTGTAAACTTCACCCACTCAGCAGATCAGATTAAGAAGCATATATATATATATATATACATATATATGTATGTATGTATAAAATGTTCTGCTTATATATCTGTTCTATTTCAAAACAAAAAAGTGTCTGTCACACAATTCCATGCTACCTGCAGAGCAGCCTGAGCTCTGTTCAGAACCTCTACTCAAGAGAAACTGTCATTCTTGACTACACAGAAAAGAATTTCAAAATGAGCCAATATAAAGCAGAACTGCAGTTGGTTTTTTTTTTTTAAAGATTGTTTTCAACACAGACTGATGTATGGGGATCAATAGAAACAAAGGTACTCTGGGAAAAGCTGTCACCCACAGGATTGGAGGCACCAGCTTCTCAAGAGAGCATTACTTGGGTTAAGTAAGTTAAGTGCCTTAGCAGCAGCTTCACACAAGATTCGGGAGGCTTCTGGAATCCTGCTGCTCAGAGAATCTTTAAGGGACACTGCCATCTTGTCATTTCTCACTTTTTCAATGAGGGCAATTATAGTTTGGTTCTGGAGTTTCCTTTGACAAGATTGTAAATCTGATAAAGTAAAATCAGGGTTAGTGAAGCTGACTGATGTAGTTAGAACATGCCTTTTCCTTTATGTGGATGTTTTTGTAAGAGTCCTAGAAATTACAAGTTTAGAACTGGGAAAGGAGAAAGTGTATTGTGATATGATATATGATATGATATGACATGATATTGCGAGTTTTACCCGGCATAGCTGACTATGAATGGAGACTTTATATCCCATGTGCATGGGGGTGGGGGTGGTAGCATGGCAGGATACTTAGGCTGCATCCACACAGAAAGACCCTATCATTATAAAGAGAGAGAAGAGATAAATGGGAGGAGGAGGAGGATGAGAAAGATAACAACTGGGTCTGGTGTGGGCTTTCGAAACCTCAAACACGCCTCTAGTGACACACCACCTTGTCTTAGGGTCTCTATTGCTATAAAGAGACACAATGACCACAGGGAACGCTTAAAAAGTAAAAATTTAATTGGAGTAGTTTGCTTACAGTTTCAGAGTTTTATTCATTATCACCATGATGGAGAGCACGGCAGTATGCAGACAGATGTGCTGTGTAATAGCTGAGAATCCTACATCTTCCAGGCAACAGGAAGTTGACTGAGACAGTAGGTAATATCCTGGAAACCTCAAAACCCATCCTCACAGTGACATACTTTCTCTGTTAAAGCCATACCCAATCCAACAAAGCCACACCTCCTACTAGAGCCACTCCCTATGAAATTATGAGGCCAAATACACTCAAACCACCATATACCTCCACCAAGGAGGCCACAGTTCTAATTCTTCCTAAACTGGGACATAACCATTCAAATGTAGGAGCCCATTGGGGTTATCATTCAAACCACCACAGTGTCCAGATTCTTTGCATCTCAAACAATAAATTAGATAAAAACCAAGAGTACTGTTTACAAAATGAGAGTGGGCTTCAGAAAACAGGTGGGGTTTTCTGGGGGTGGGGTCACTTTATGAGTTTATGAGGCAGTGCAGCTGCCCAGAGCCAGGAATGAGATGGCATTTTACCTTGATTGACAGATGGATTATTATATAACTCTGGATGCTGTATCTGTGTGTGCATAATGGTAAGCATATGTACGCCCCACCATGCATACATTTGAGATCGTAAATAGATGTTTTCTTCTGGCAGGTGGCTTAAAGGACAGATTTTTTTTTTTTCTCTGAAACAAGACAAATCTGTTGCATTTGTGCCAAGTACTGATTTAAGTCTCTACTAGGAAATGAGGTTGACTTCTAAATTCCACATGGATGCACAATACACACACACACACACACACACACACACATACACGCACGCATGCACACACGCATGCACACACGTTAAGCCTAAGTAAGATCTCCATAAAGAAGCTGCCTAGGTGACCACCAGCACCCAGACATACCATGCTGCTTATTCTGAGTCAGGGTCAATGGTATGCTGTGGAATAATCCTTCTGTACACTGTGAATATGTATTACTCTAAATGGTTAATAAAAATCTGACAGGCATAGCTGGGCCAGAAATTAGGTGGGGAAGCCAAACTGAGAGTGATGGAAAGTAGGAGGGCAAAAGTGTTAACAGTCAGATGCAGAGGGAGCAGGAGATGAATGTGCCATGCTAATAAAGTTACCACCACGTGACAGAGCATAAATAAAAATATGGGTTAACTTAAAATGTAAGAGCTAGTTAGTAACAAGCCTGAGCTACTGACTGAGCATTTACTATTAACATAAGCCTCTATGTGGTAATTCAGAAGCGGCTCCCACGATGGGAAAACTCTGCCTTTAGTGGGAGTTGCCAGAGAGGTGCTTGCCCCTTCTGAAAATATGCACTGACAGAAGAGAAAGCTGGAGATACACTAAGTTGTGGAAAATGCAACCAAGGGTGGATACACTGTCCTCAGAGAGATAGACACAGCAGTGCAAATAGATAAGATAATATAAGACATGTGGTACAGAAACCTGACAATGAGATTCTGCACCACTGCCCAGGAATGGATATCCTGAGAAAGCACAACCTCTACTGCTTTTAGGTGATAGACAGTAGAAAAACTGAAAAAGTGCAATACTGAACTTGCCTCAATTTCCCCAAATCGGCATGACCAGTCACAAAGAGGCCATCGAGTAACAAAGGTAAACAAGAGCAAATGGTGGTCTTCCATAACCATCCACAGCCTCAGTCACAGGAAGCCACAAATAGGGAAAGAGTGATGTACAAAAACCACAAGAGATGACATTATAAATTGGTAGGTATGAAATGGGGGTGGAGCTGCAGCTGCAGAATTCCAGAAGGAAGTAGATTTCCATGCTGAAATCTTCCTCAGCAGGAAAGACATATTAACTTAACTAGTATGAATTACAGAGACTGGCAGATCTCTCCCAACAGCTTCTCAAGAGAGCTATGCTTATGTATCATAGCAATAGCATCATAGAGAATTTGCAAACCTTGCTTTACCACAAAAGTCAGGCTTTGCTATGTCACTGCTACTATGACTCACTAAAAATGACAGAAAACCTCTGTACTTTAGCCAAGTCAGAAGGCCACTGTGAAATATGACTTAGAGTTCACTGGTGCAGGTCACCAGGGAATCCATGTAATCATCTGGGAACCACCTCAGCAACAAAACTAGACAGCAGCTGAGAGAGTCTGCATGCACTGGCTGACTTCTGGAGAGCTTAAGTGTTTCCAAAAGTGAGATTATGGGATCTGTTTCATTAGAAACACAACACAAGGTGAGGCTTGGATGCAAAAGGCATTTCTATCCAGATGGCTGGAAAATAGGAGTCATTATTTGTGACAGCTGCCTCATATTTATGGTGGCTAACCTATCTGATGGGAAGCCAGGACATCAGGTAAAGCAATGACTCACTAGGTGATCAGAATTGCTGAAAATCAGTTGCCAAGTGTTTTTCCAATTTTACTGGTCAAAGGGTCATTTAAGATAGACAGAAGGCAAGCATAATTAACTGGCAGCACTCTGTCAAGCACTTTCATTGCCATTTACACATTAATTATGCCGTATCCAAAAGACAGATGTACCCCATTACATGTGATGTTTTTGGTGCTTCAATGTCATTACACACATAAGTTTCTCTCTAGAAAGATCCCAGCATTCCTTTATCTGTTTCCCCTCAGCCTTGTCCTTTTAGTAGTCATCTGCTAAGAAATATGGCAGACTTATGGGAAAGACAGAATTGCAGAGATTTGGGACTGCTCGCCTAGGGGAATTAAGAAAGAGGTCCACCAACATAGTCTCAGTTGATAACTTCTATACATCAAATTATTAAAATAATTTCTCTATGTGGATGGAAACCCATTAATATTAACAAGCTAGTTAAAAAATACTTAGTACTTAAAGCTATCTAAGGTCAATAATTGGAAAAAACAAATAGATTTTAGTTCTTGCAAGCAGATAGTGAATTTTCTGGAGAATATAGCAGGCTCGCGGTGTTGGTTCATTCAGTAAATACTTATTAAGTGTTCTTCTGTGTTGGGTATTATTCCGGGCATCAGGATGAACATAAGATAAATTCTCTTCCTAGGCTCATCGTTTAGTGAGAAAGTCAGACAGAATCAAATAAGGAGACTATACACCATTGCAGATGCGATGCGTAAGGAAAAGTCAAAGCATAAGAGTCAGGAAGAGGGCATTCAAGGAAGCAAACAGTGCTCTGTGAAGAGCGAGCAGCCAGGGAAGGTAGCCAAGGAAGTTGGCATTTGGACAAAGTCATGGAGGAGATGAAAGCTTGAAGCAATTCTGCTGGTCTGTGCATTGTCACCACCACTAACGCTGCTGCCTCTGCAGACAGTCACTGAAAGCCCATGACTTCAGCACAAGGAAAGCCTCTGATCATTATTGCCCCCCCTCACCCATTCCTCCCCATGTGCCACGAAGAACACCTGCACAGCCAAGTCAAGGTTTCATGTACTCCTGCCCTGGCTCCTTGATGTGAACAGTAATGGCTTACAATTGTACTCCCTGGGAGATACCCCAAATATGAAGGTGAATGCCTATCTCACTGCTGTTTGAAGAGACTTTTGCTATGGCTTTAGCTCACCGAGAAGCACCTCTGGCTTTATGGGTATAGTGGAACAGCTTTGAGTCTCAGCTGTCTCCAAATCTCAGAGAACCGTTTACCTCTCGTTCTATGGCCAGTGTGCATTAGGGGAAGGCAAAGATTGTCTCCAAGTGGCCTAGGTTGCTTTCTGTTGCTGTGATAAGCATCATGACAAAAACAAATTGGGGAGAAAAGAGGCTATTTGGCTTCCAGGTCACCATCTGTCCCTAAGGAAAGGTAAGGCAAGAACTAAAGCAGGAGCACAAGCAAAAGTCATGGAGGAGTGCAGCTGACCTCAGTGCTCTCTGGCTTGCTCAGCTAGGTTTTTTTTAAAGATTTATGTATTTATTATGTATACAATATTCTGTCTCCATGTATGTCTGCACACCAGAAGAGGATATCAGATCTCATTATAGATGGTTGTGAGCCACCCTGTGGCTTCTGGGAATTGAATTCAGGACCTCTGGAAGAGTAGCCAGTAATCTTAACCTCTGAGCCATCTCTCCAGCCTCTCAGCTAGGTTGTTTGTTTTTTGTTTTTTGTTTGTTTTTTACAGCCTAGGCTTGCCTGCCTAGAGGTGGTGCTGCCCACAGTGGACTGAGACTTCTCACAGCAATCAACAATCAAGAAAGTTCCTTACAGGCATGGCCATGGGTCAGTGTGATCTGAGCAATAGCCCCAGTTGAGACTCCCCCTCTGATGGCTCTGGACCATGAAGTTAACAGCTGAAACAAACTAAGGCACCAAGCTCTTTGTCAGTTACAGGCTTCCTTGGAAGAACTTCACACCAAGTCTCCTGATTTTCTCTCACTGTAGGCGTTCCCTTTGGCTTCCCTTACCTGCTCATCTCTGGCCAGCAGACATTTCCTAATCGTAGTTTGGCTCTGTTGGTCAGTGTTTTTCAAAATGCATTGTTCAAACAATACATGAGCAGCCAGCCCTTGGGAACATAATAGAAATGTAAAACCTCTGATTCCACATACAAATACACTAAATCAGAAAGTACAGGAAAAAATTTTTCTCTTACTATGTCTTCCTGGTAATTTTGATAACATTGCTGCAGATTACACAGCTGTTCTGGATGTTATACCACTGCACCATGGTTCCAGACACCTGGAATTGCTACCATTTTGCCTCTTCTCAAACCCTTATCACCTGCTAAGAATCGCCCAGATCTCCGTCAGGCTATAATTTCAGTCTGGGCACAGATAATATCTCTGTCTTAAAAAGCCTTCAAAAGCCTGACCACACTGATAATGCCCAAATCAAACTTTAAAAACCATAAGAGAATAAAATAAACATGCTCACAAAAGCAAAGTGCACAAGTACATAGGCATGTAGGTATGCAGACAAATTGTATTTAGACAACCAGAGGAACAAGGCAGGCCATACTTTGCATTGTGAGGCCAAAGAAGGAAACACAAGCCATTTTCAATCAGGCACTCAGGGTAGGCAGTAAATGCTTAAACACCGTCCATTCATCAAGACAGTTGAACCCTGAGCTCTGTACACTAACTATTGACTAACTCTCTGCTGTGGGCTCTTGAGTGCAGAACTGACCACAGTACAATGAAAGCCAGAAGATGTCAAGATGACTAAAAATAAGGCTTTACTGTCATTTTTATAAATGCAAATTCATGGCACTAGAAATGAACAAAGCTTCACATTGTTCTTTCTTTTTCCACCAAAGCAAAATGAGACTCCTCAGTTTCCATGGATTTATGATTCTAATGGGTCCTGAAAAAAAAGTTTAGTGTTCTTCCTCAATTAGATTTTACCTCATAACACTTAGTAAAATGACTTTATTTTCTTACTTTTCTCTGAATAGCTCCCACATGTCTTTTGATAGGTAATTTTCCTTATTAATAACATTATTTTTGTTACAAAAAGCATATGTGAATCAAAAATGTCAAATTAAACTCAAGTATTTGTTATTCTCTTAATTTTTATAATTCATTTTTATTAGTAGTAGTGTTTATAATAAGACTGGAGCCTTTTTTTACAGCTACAAACAAGAATGCACTTCTGGACTCTCTCTCTAATGCTAAACAGTAGTGTCTTCCGATCTGCTTAAAATATACTGACTCCTAGTATTTAATACTACTGTGTTTCAGTGAAAGAGGCATAAACAACTTAAAGCAATAAGTGTTTTTTTTTTTTTTTCATTAGGGATTCAGTAGAGCTCTATGAGAGGGCATCCTTCCACTCACCACTTTCTTCTACTGCCTCAATTTTTTTTTCAGGCTTAGGCAACATCATATTTTTCCCTATAGGAACAATAAGTACACTCAAAATTCATTTTATACAACAACACCAAACCATACCATTTCTTATAGCCATGAGTGTTTTGTATTCCGATAAAGAAAATGTATACATGAAATCGCATAATCTAGATAGGTCTAAATATGTTTTGCTTTACATAGAATATCATAATTTATTGGATCATGAAGGTACAATTGAATATCCAAGAAAGGAAAAAAATCCACAAAGGCCCCAGTGTACAATATATTCTTGACTCTTTAAATAAATATTTGTATTAATTATTTAAGGATTTCTTGCCATGTTTTTTAATCATATTCAAGCCTAACTTCACTCCTTAACTTCTACCTGATACAGCTCTTGTGAAATGTCTTTGTGCATGGGTGAACCTTACGATGTATGCCACCTCCACGGTTATGTTACATAAGACTCCATCTCAGCAAACAGAAGAGATGCTTTTTTTAACCTTTCCAAACCAAGCATCCTTGCCAGGACCTGGTTCTGGAGAGGGTCACAAAGCAGGGAGCTAGAGCTGGACTCCAGAACCTAGTTATAGCCTATAGCTAACAGGGGTCATCAGCCATTCAACCATAGTAGTGTGAATTCTAACAAGTGAACTTAGATACCAGTTCCTTATCCAGGCCTAACGAGGGTATAGCAAAGACCTGATGGAATGCCCTGACCCCAACACCAGAGTTCTCATCCCAGAGAAACTAAGCAGTAATCTAACCTCATCTTCTTATCCCTGATAAGTTAATCATAAGTCATTTTAAGCCTCTAAGTTGTGATAACTTGCTATGCATGGTGGAAAGCTCATATATCAAGCCAATACATATACTGTTAACAGCCAGAAACTCCTTTTACTTTGAAAAATCAACACTGAGGAACACCCCCTCTAGTTTATTTGTGAGGATTGCAGTTCCCAAATATAAGAGGCATGGAACTTCTGCCTGTCTTTTATTCCTCCTCCCTCCCTCCCTCTCTTCCTTTTTTTCTTCCTTCTTTTTATTCTTTTTCTCACTTTCCAGAAACCTATGGTTAATTCCTGGAGATTCTTGTCCGTGCATACTAATGCAGTCCTCGCTGGAAGACAATTCAAGGAATTTAGTAAATATGACTCTGGGCACATGGCAGCCTTGTGATTAATGGAGAAGTAGGCAAAGCAAGAACAGAATCAGGCACATTCTTTAGCCTGTTCTATAAAATGAATACATAAGGATTTACTTAAGCAACATTAGTAACAAAAGCAATTAGTTAACTACTTTTTAAATGAATGAACCACAAAGCATTTTCACAATAGGAAAAGGTTTCTAAGTTTTTGGGATTCGGAGGGTTTGTTTGTTTGGTTGGTTTTTTTTTACTATTTTATTTTCTGTATATTTTATAAGAAAATATATATTAGCGGGCTTGAAATGCCACATGCTATTATTGATTAATTTGTCACATATTACCCAGAACTTCACGTGCCAAGTATGTGTCTAAACTTACATATATTAGCCAGTTAAGGATAGTGACAGTGACACCGGTAGGTCAGTGAGAAGAAAGAAAAAGTAACAAGAAAGTGAGTAAATGTCATATGGTATAGTAAATAATCTCATAAATAACAGGGGAAAGAAGTAAGGAAGGCAGCTGAGCACCAGGGAGAACAGGGTGCATTGTGGGTAAGGTAGTAGGCCTTCTTCAGTACACAAAATACAAGCAAAGATTCTTTTTTTTTTTTTCCTGCAGGTTATAAACTTGTCTGTCAAGTTCTCTGAGAAAAACAAGGTCCAGAAAGGAGCAGTGAAAACAGAAGCTCTTGGACCAACATGTACCTGCCTCTCCTCACAGAACGTTGAAGAGCTTCTGGTGGGAGTACCCTCAAAGCTCTCAAACTTTCTGTGATCATTCTAGGACAAATAAATACTTAGCCATTCCTTTTGTTAAGTGAGTTCATCTTAAAAACAAAACAAAACAAAAATCTAAGAAGTATTTATGCCCACAAAAGGTTGGCAGGTATTTAAAAACAAACAAAAACATATATATTCAAAATGACTCAATTTAATTAATTTATGTAGGGAGATTATATTCTGTTACATTGTAAATATTTGTCCTTCCTACTGGTTTAATAAAAAGCTAATTAGCCAGAGGCAGACAGGAAGTGTAGGCGGGGCTTCCAGACTAAAAAAAACTCAGAACAGGAAGAGCAGAGCAGAGACGCCAGCAGACACAGAGAAAAGAAGACAACCATGCTGCTCTGAGAAAAGGTACCAATCCACATGGCTAAACAGATTAATGGAAATAGACTGAATTAATAGAAAGAGCTAGCTAGCAATATGTCTGAGCCATAGGTCAATCAGCATGAAATTACTATAAGCCTTTGTGCGATTATTTGGGCAAAGTGGCAGCAGGGCTGAGAGCAGGTCTGAACCTCTGGGGCTAGACCTGAAAGTCCAGGCCAGAAAGATCATACTACAAATTTAATTCTTTCTGATTTTACCTCCCCTTTGCCCCACCTCCATCCAGTCCTTCTCTGTTTCTGTTCAGAAAGGGGTCTCCCATGAAGCTGAGGTAGGACTCAGCTCCTCCCTTTGTATTAAGGCTGGGAAAGGCAACCCAGTATAAGGAATAGGTTCCCAAAAGCCAGCCCAAGCATTAGGGACAGGCCCTGATCCCACTACTGGGAGTCCCACAAAGAGACCAAGCTACACTACTGTCACACATATGTAGAGGGCCTAGGTCGGTCCCATGAAGGCTCCCTGGCTATTACTCCAGAGTCTGTGAACTCCTATCAGCCCAGGTTAGTAGCTTCTGTGGGTATCCTTATGATGACCTTGACCTCCCCCACCCTTGTGCATTAATTTAATTCTTATATAGGCCTCATTATTTATATTCCCCTCCAATACTGGAATCAGGCTGAGTTCCTTCATCCCTGTGACTTTACTCTAATTTTTACATTAATACTCCCATCAACCTCTAAAACCTCTGACTTGCACAGAGGTGTTCTCAATCTAAGGTTGAATAATCATGGTAGAACTTGCCTGGATATCTGGAAAATGTTACTCTCTTTCCCTTGTAAACAGAGACCACCCTGAGCACCACTGAGTGTGCGGAAGCACCAGAGAACTGTTTGTGCAGCTGAGAACATAGGACAGACAGCACATGGGCAGCCTCTGTCCTCCCAGGTCTCCCCCATTCCTTCCAGTAGCTTTCCTGTCCTTCTTTTCAAAAAGACACAAACAGTCTTAATAAGGTGCAGGTACAAAGATACTTACACAGAAATACAGAACAAAGTATCTCAGCATCGTAAATAGATAGTAACAGTTCAGGAGCCTACATCCTGGCCAAGGACTCATTTTCTTCCCTGTAGGTTCTTCAAAAGACTTAATCTCTTTGGACTGTTTTCAACACTGAGCAGATCAAAACAGATTTACATTGTTATCTATTGAAGGCTGGAAGTTATTTCCTGTCCCCACAAAAAATAATTCAAATTACAATGAAAGTCAATGGTCTCTTCTGTTAGAATTTACTCTGGTATATTACTTCAAAGCTTTAATGCCAAAGATTCTAGAAATCATTTAGAGTTTAAATCATTATAAATTGCTTTTAAAGAGTGAAAGCCCTTTAGGCCATTATGGCAACTTTCAAAGACTATAACAAGCAGCAGCACCCTTTTATTTTAGTAGATGCTTTATTTTTCTATTTTATTTTTGAGAATTTAATTACAGTGGCTTCAGAGGAGGAAGGACTGGAAAGCACCTCCCACATGGGGATGAACCACGCCCCTTCATTTCTCCAAATCTCAAGTCATCTTCTGACAGTTCCTGCGAGGCTTGGTAGAAGGAATGCTGCCATAGCCCATTACTTATGTCACACACTGTGAGACAGAGCTGCCAGCAGCCTGGCCCTCTCTCCTTCAAAGTGAGAATTAAATCAAATTGAACTTGCTTTCTGCAAGATAGAATAAAACAGTAGGTCTCTGTCCCTCCTCCATTATTTTGAAAGGTCATGATTTCGTGTAAAGTATAATGAGAGGAAAATTACTTAAATTAAACCTCTGTTATCTACACTGTTGGCTAATTACAAAATTAGTGACACCCCCCTCCGCCCCCGTCACCCCCAGCGCCTTGCTGTTCTTGCGGTGATAGAGCTCCATCTAGTGGTAACATCCTCAGGTGCATTCAAAAGCATGTAAGTAAAACTTTAAAAGGCGACTGTAAAATCAAATCAAATCAACAAATACTTATGAGTGTCTAGCCCCGCAGCATTTGTTTAGCTTTCTTTCCAATTCGGGATAAGTCTTTCAAAAACATGAAGTGCTCTAAAGTTTGTGGAAATTATCTTCGTTGTCAGAGGAAGAAAGACTCATAGTTTGGTTGGAAATTTTGGCAGTAACTTCTGCAGTATTAAGCATGAATTTAGACACCATCAGCAGAGTGCATAGCTTGCAGAGGGTTTCACTGCTGTTACACCTCTTTCGAGAGATGTATGGGGCTATTTAGCATTTATATCCCATGGGTTTTCTCTATACCACTTTTCAGAACCCCTTCCCCAGCAAATTCTCCCAGTTCCCCTGCACAGTAGTTACTAAGTTGTTCATGAGTTCATGATCAAAGTTGTGGATGGACATTTCTATTGTATGTAACGGGATGGAATTTACTGGAGAAAATTTCTCCAAAGATCTGTATCTATAACAACTACCATAGTAAACCTTTATTCCTCTTTTTACAAAGAAACAAAGGCTAACACAACACCTCTTCCTTTTTTCCATTTTTTTTTTTATTTAAAAAGTTTTTTTCCATATCTACCACTGCTCCACCCTCCCTTCTCTCCACTCAGGCCCTCCCAGTCCTCCCTCAGCCTCCCTCCACTCCATCCCCCATCCATTCACCGAGGAGGGCAAGGAGTCTTATTTAAAAAGAATGTCCATGAGGATAACATTGCAGCATCAGTATATGATGTTCCCTTATCCCCTGCTTACTGTCACACACACAGACCTTTTCCCTGCAACCACAGCACTGTGTCCTCAAAGGACAGAGAGCCCAGGAAGTCAGTGAGATGGGAGGACCTCTTACAAATGGGAGTCTTCAGTATTAACACAGCAGTACATTTAGGAACTAATGCTGTTTGAGCACCCATCATGTCTAAGTTTATCAACTTTTATAAACTATTCATTCAATACTTAGCTTACTAATATGATATAGGAAAATAGCAAAAAGACATCATTTTAATGAGCCATATTCACATTTTTCCATATGCAATATAAGTGTAAAGATTGTGACTTGGGTCTTTACTTTGTGAAAAGAAAACAGCAGCCATATATGCTGATACAAACCTGTAATCTCAGTATTTAGCAGGCTGAGACAGGAGGATTTTCTGAGTTCCAAGACAGACTGAGCTACAAAACAAACCCTTTCTCAGCAAAAGAAAATAAACAGTTTTAAAATGACATTTTTAGATCACAAAGCATATTAACCATGCCATTCTCACACTCTACGGTAAATTATAAGTGTATCAACAGAAAAGAACCACATCAAAAATGTATCTTCTGAGCAAAGAGTAGAATGACCCTCATGCACAGTGCAGCAAGACACAGCAACACTGTGCTGGGGAAAGGGTAGAGACTCTTTATTATCTTTCTCTAGTGACATGACCAAGAGACATATGACAAGCCAAGCATTTCATAATTGACATTTGATAACTGAAAAAAATTTCGACATTAGTGATAATCATCTATTTTTTCAGCTTTAAACATTTTTTGAAGAATATTTCACAGCATGTGGGAAGCACGGAGTTGGAATTAATACTTCACACGTCATCTCCTAAACCCTCTCTGCAGACTGGGGATGTTTTTAGTGGTATTGCATTGCCAGCTTTTAAAAAACAATCTCTAGTTATAGCTGCTTTATATAAGGAGACTCATCACCATTTTGTTATCTAAAGTATTTTCATATATTTTAGGATTCAGGAAAAGAAGATATGTGAACTAAAAATATATACATAATAAGCATATTCATTAGGCCAGATTATTTTAGAGCTTAAAAGAAATCCCACAGTGGAAACATTGAATCTTATAACTTCTATAAAAATATTTTATTTTGGATTTTTGAGAAAGTAAAGGTGGTTTCTGTTCTTGGAGCTGGGGCTTCAGGGTAGCAAAGATTTCTATAATGGAGATGGTGCCTCCCACACCAGTAAATCCTTAAAGGCATCCACTGCCCTGGAAATAAAAATAAGGACCCTGGGCTGAGGAAGGGGCTGTATTTCCTTTGTTTACCTTCTTCACACACTCACTTTGTTAAGTAGCATAGATCATTTTGATTTCCAATTACTAATCTTTTAATCTTTTTTATTGAAGGCTGATTAAATGATGAAGCTTAGATATTGTTTATTCAGAATATCTTATATCATGTGTAGTTTGGGAATCACTGAGATGACTGGATGCTTTTTGCACCTAATGATTTGTTTTTCATATTTTTCTCTCTCAAAACTACTTTCCCTGAGATAACCACTTTCTCTGTCTCAGGAACTTACTCTGTCATCTTTATAGCACCCTCTGACCACTGATCCTTGTTACAGAGTGACCAGACTGACTGATCATGTGTAATGTTGATTTAGGAAAAGAAACAATAAAGCAGACCACCCTACCTGCATTCCCAGCCTCTGGCTAGGACAAACCTGCCTACAGGACCAAGGAGCTAAACACAAGAGTTGCTTTCAGGGCTCCACCCTTGAAACTTCCTGACCAGTTTCTATCTTAATCTCTCAGCAGAGGCAGGAGCAGCCATCAATCAGTGCCCAGCTGTACTGCAGGCTGTCTGAGCCAGGCTGCTGTCAACAGTAGCTGCCAGGTAGGTGGGTGTTCTCTACTCGCAGACAAGAGACACTTCAAAAGAGAGCTATCTAGAAAAAGACTAATGAGACAGTCAAGATGCAACCAGGGGTTGAACCCACTGTAGAGAATGTACAGACAACTGAGACAGTGAAGAAGAAAAAGGACGAAGTATAAATATGGGAGTTTGATGGTGAGAATATCTACTATCGGCCTAGAGAAGAAGCATCTCTGCCACTTTATGGGCCAGTGACAACATGCACCATTGAAATAGGTGTAGGTGGAGTTTTATGTCAGAACTGCCAGCCACCTCTGTCCTGTCAGCCAGCTCCCAAATAACAACCCAGAGACTTATTAATTATAAATGCTCAGATGATAGCTCAGACTTGTAACTAGCTAACCCTTATATTTTAAATCAACTCATATTTCTTATCTACCATCTGCCATATGGCAGTACCTTCTTTTAACATGGCATGTTCATCTTGCTTCTCTCTGTGAGACTCTCAAGATTCTGCTCCTCTTCTTCCCAGCATTCTCTCTGTCCTGAAAATTCTGCCTGTCCTATCAGCTTTTTTATTAACAATGAGCACATGTTTTCACAGTCTACAGAAGGATAATTCCACACCATTTCTCCCTTTTTGCCTAGTAAAAAGGAAGGTTTTTACTTTAACATAGTAAAATGTAGCATGAAGTTTTTGACTTGTTCACTGGGGCCTGGCCCCAAAATTTGGACCTACCCACAGCCCTGCTGATGCTTAGCCCCAGTAATGACTCAGATGCTTAATTACATGCTGTTCAGCTATGGCTCAAGCTTATTGATAGTTAGCTCTTGCATCTTAACTCACCCCTTTTTTATTAATCTTCTTGCCACATGGTTTACCTGTACTCTATTATACTTGCTTCTTGGGTGGCTGGATTGTGTCTCTCTGACTGAGTCTTCTTTCCCCTGTATCCTTAGATTTTTTACCTGACTATAAGCTAGACTACCATAGGCTAAAATAGTTTCTTTATTATCTAATGATAATTTACAGCATATGAAAAGACATCCCACATTAGTAAAACTATATATAACAAAAAGTTATTAAGTAAAAATTAGTTACAACTTCCAATCCATTTGTACTTGGCAAAATTAGAGAAAATGTTCTATATCTATCTTATCTTTGTGAATCTAAAGTTTTATAGCTAATTTATTTTCTATCCTAACTTGCATTACCAACTCAAAACTACCCTTCTATGTCTTTCAACATTATACACTTTATACTTTTTTGTTAGTTTCTTTTCTAAATTTGGTAACAAGGAAAACTATAACTATAATTATCAGTGTTCAACTCCATCAAAGACCAAAAAAAATGATATATTACCTAAGTAAACAAGAAGTGCAGAGCAAACAACTTCCAAAACTAATAAATGACAGAAACAGCCGGTTGCCTGAACATTCACCCAAGGTTCCTCTGTAACACGGAGGCATCCCTTTTCTGTCTATAGGCCTAGTATATTTGACTGAATCATCTGACAAGAAGGTAATTTTGAAGAATTGTTCTACCTTGTCTTGGCAAAGTTTGGCAATTGCTTTCTTTTGCATTTTGCTGGTCTAGTTTGGACATATATACTGTTGGCAACTGAGGCAAGGACAGTTTCTTGCCCAATTGGCTAGCTTTTGCTAGCTTACATGAAGAAAGTAAACTCCATACAGGAGTCCTTAGATGCCCTTCATCTTCTCTGAAGTAAATTGGGTGCTGACAGGAGCAAATCTGTCTCACTGTCAAAAAAAAGCCTTATGTTATTAAAAAAACATTTTAAATAACTATTCTGTAGGTCTTTGAAGTATTTGAGGATCACCTTTCTATCTAAAATGTATGTTTAACCTTGAAAACATACCTAATAGGACTACAAGTTTGATTATTACAGATGACTAACTACTAATCTGTATTTCTTAATTATACATGTTTAAGAGTTGTGTAAGCATAATACCCAAAACAAGAGTAGAAACATACATACAGTATAGCAGAAATAACTTTAAATTTGTATCATTAATCCAAAATCCATACCAAAGTAAAATATTTAAGACTAGTACTTGCTTTTATCGTTTAAAAGTAGATTCAATAATCTACCCTTTTATCCTGTCATTTCTATATCCCCCTATTTCTTTGCAGAACAAGATCACTGAATCTAATTTCCTTTGTTCAGCTTTTCTCCTGACCATTACCAATAACGACTTGTAACCAACTCCCATTAAATGATAATAAACATCCATATTCATCTTTTGGGAATGTGGATGTTATCTTCTAGGCTACTTTCTGTTCTTTAGGCATACTGGTATCTTTGGACCCTGAGAAAATTTAGAATAATGGTTAAGTCTTGGCTGCAGGATTCTGTGTGGCTGAATCATCTCATCCAGAAGCCTTGAAGCTGTTCTGGATGCAGAATTCTAAGGAAATTGCAACAGAGGCATTTTGATATGCTGGATCACCTGGGTCTTCTGTTTTCTTTAGTGTCTTATTTCCTTGTTCTAAAAAATACATTTTAAAGGTAATGTACATATCTATATTAATATAAGTATAGACTGTACATTGTTTATAAGTTAGTCAAAATTATTTTTGTTTTATGTTTGAGCATGTAAAATATTCATCATGTGTCTTGTAGTTCTTCTAAGTTTATTTCTTTATGTTTGTATTCAGGATTTTCGGGGGGTCTTCTCTGACCAAACCAGATCCTTATCAACCAGGAACAAACCCAGAGCTCAATTCCTGTGTAAATAAAAGCATAATCTCCTACCAAAAATAACATATCCTTTGACTTTCATTTTGAAGTAAATATATATAGAGAAAGAGAGATTAGTTCAATTCCAGCAGTTTTTATAATGCAGTGTGTCTTCTCAGTTGTCATTTCTTCATTAGCAATCAGAAAATCTAAAGGCAACACAATAACATACAGAATGGTTATATCTATATCTATATATCTTTACTTATTATTAAACTACTTTTTAATCTATGACTGTCTTTATCCTTTTTTCTCTCCCAAACCTATGTACATTTTTAAACACACTGTAACTCATTTAGAGGGTTTTTTTATTTGTTTGTTTCACAGTGTACAGCAGGATTATTCCACAGCAAATAGGTACTGCTGAACTTGATAAGGTGTCACTGAAGAGCTACAAAAAAGAGACCATACAATGAACAAGAGTAAACACAAGCAGGAGAGCCTTCTGGTCAAAAGTTCATGGTTGGGGGTCATAGACCCTCCCCCATGATAATCTTATTTTATTTTGCTAGATAATCATAACTCTCAAAGTATTTTCTAAATATTTATGCTCATACCACACATACCTAGGCTACTCTCAATTTTGGTCACAGAAATATTTTTCTGTGGTATGCAGAAGTCAGTGGAAAAGTCAGTGCTGAGAACAAGAGACTGAGTGCTCATCCCTAAATGGGACATCTATATTAATTCTACCTATACTGATTAAGGGATATATGCAAAGAGGAGGTTGAAGAGATATAAGAGCCAGATGGAGAGAAATGTGAAACGTCTTTTGGATGTAATATGGCTATGAACTTGTAATATGGCTGTAAATACTTGCACAAAGACGCATTAATATCAGTCCAGCACAAATCTCAACATAGATGAGGTAGATGGTCTCAAGGCTGATCCCCTACTGAAGAATGAATAGCTTCTGGGGGAAAGATAATTAGTCTTTTAGGGGACATGGCCATTGATGGGTTTTCCATGCTCTAGTGTCCCCATGCCATGTATGGGCAACACTTGCTGGACTTGGTGGTCATCATTTTAAAAGTCCACGAAGTTAAGAGAGAGGGGCATGTTAGTGTATATGGAGAAGTTAGAGTTTTGAAGCAAATGGAAACATGTTATGGTATTTCATTGTATACAAGTAAAGAATCTCCCAATATAAAAACATTTAAATAATAAAATTAAAGGGAGGATGAGGAGAAATAGAAAGGAGCCTTCAAAAAACAATGAAACCAATCTCATGGGCTCCAACCAGCTCCTAGGAACTACCATCCACCAGGAGGTTCCCTAAGGAGGCATCTTTGCCCTTTTCTCTCATAGACTTCTCAACTTTATGAATAATTACACTTTTATACATACTTTTGCATCTAATTGTAACTGACTGAATTGTGGGTAAAGATGGCTTCTAAGAAAACCTCAACCTATTGAAGAAAAAAAGACCATCCCAGACAGCTCCAAGGGTGGGAAAAGAGAGGAGAAATGGTGGCATCCAAGTCAAGGCAGAGAGGCAACCCTTTGCTGTTGTTTCTGTCAGCTCAGCCTGCCCCCTTCTTTAGAAGGTGTACTTAGTGTCTGATCTCCTCACCTGCTGAATAACCCTTGACCCTTGGCCACTCACTTTCTCCACCTGTATCCCAGTTTAAATTCTGCAGGCCCATAAAAAAGGAAATAGCTACAAATTTCAGCATAAATGGGAATTCAGCAGGAATTTCCCATCCATGGTGGGAAAATTAGAATTTAGTCTATAAAAGAATATGTAAATAAAAACAAAATAATCTATGACACAAAAAGGACTCCATTCCATCTCAGCAATTAAATAGATGATTGAATTATTCTAATACCAAGGTGAAGGGTGCCAGACTCTTTCTGTCCAGCAAATAGGGCGGAGGGAGATCCAGACCAGCCTCTCCCTGGGGTTGGAGTGAGATGGTGAGTGTTGATGACCCAGCACCCACTAGCCACCAGGGGAAATCAAACGCTGAGTGGGAAGCCTTGTTGAAGCAAGAACTCACTTTATTGCATCAGTCTGGGGCTTATATAGGGTTGTGAGAAGGGGTGGGAATCTTGGGATGGGGTATGTGGGGTGGGGGAAAAGGGCCAATAGTATGTTAGCAGAGGCTAGGCAGAGGCGGTCTTAGATCAGGCTATGCTGAGTCACTCACGCGTGGAGTTTATGGCCAGAGACAGGTGGTCAAACTCTAGGAAGGCTTAGGAATTTACACTGGGCCTCAATCCCGAGGCCTCAGAAGGGCCCAAAAGAGGGCTTTGTGCAGGGATGAGGGAAGAGAGTGGGGACATGAAAACTGGGTGACCTTTCTAGAAGGAGCATATAGACAACCCAGTCTAGATTTTTTTTCTCCCCAACTTTCACAGGCAAATGGCCAACTTATTCTCACTTCAACAAGAAAAGTGAGGTTTGGTCTCTGGGGCATCAATCCAAAAGTGTCAAAATTGTCTGAATAATTTGCTTTGTTTATTCCCATTAATGTATAGAGGAGTTTTCCCAGAGGATACATGCAAAGAATACCATTGTCTTCTATTAAGCTAGACATTTCAACAATTTGAAAATATGTAAAGCAAAGCTACTATACTACATTTCTTATATCTGGTTAGTTTGTTATTTTGGAAGATATTCGGAGTAGGTCAGAAAAGTACTTTTTGTTTTGCATTTTTATGTTACTGACTTTTTAAAGATGTATTTATTTTCTCTTATGTGCACGAGTATTTTCTCTTCATGTGTATCTGTGCACCATGTGCATGCCACAGAGGTCAA
>PVIH01011530.1:0-59637 GCA_004025045.1 Sigmodon hispidus
TGAGATGATGATGATGACAATGAGGGGGAGTGTGACCCTGAGATGATGATGATGACAATGAGGGTGAGTGTGACCCTGAGATGATGATGATGACAATGAGGGTGAGTGTGACCCTGAGATGATGATGATGATGACAATGAGGGAGAGTGTGACCATGAGATGATGATGACAATGAGGGAGAGTGTGACCCTGAGATGATGGTGATGACAATGAGGGTGAGTGTGACCCTGAGATGATGATGATGACGAGGGTGAGTGTGACCCTGAGATGATGATGATGACAATGAGGGAGAGTGTGACCCTGAGATGATGATGATGACAATGAGGGTGAGTGTGACCCTGAGATGATGGTGATGACAATGAGGGTGAGTGTGACCCTGAGACGATGATGATGATGAGAACATGACCATTGATAATTAGCCTGCTTGATTCTATGTATAATTGTTAACATAATTCTGCATGAGTAAGTTTACTGCCTGAATTACTGGAGGTCAGTCAACAGTAGTGCAGAATACCATAATTTGATAGCCATGGCACCTAATCTTTCATAGACATCACACCTGATCTAACACTTCCCACGTGGCCATATTATCAAAGAAAATGACAATACTTTCTGTCAAATTCTCTTACCCATAGCATCAAAGAATATGCATTCTTTACTTTTTTACCCCCACTCTGTGTGTGTGTGTGTGTGTGTGTGTGTGTGTGTGTGTGCGTGTGTTACATGTGTAAAGCTATCCAAAGAGGCCAGAAGAGGGCATCAGATCTGGACCTGGAGTTCCAGGTGGTTGTGAGCTGCTCAATGTGTGTGCCCTGGAAACTGAATTCAGAACCTCTGAAGCACTCTAAACAGAATTCAGAATGTTTTTCACGAGAGACTTCAGTTATAACAGGCAGGTGGAAACAGGACACTGACAGATGATGAGGCCACCTCACTTCATCATCCGTCATAAAGATAGCAGGCTGCAGGAGAAGCATGCTCTTCCCTTCATTTCATAGGCACTGACGGAAGAGAGAAGGACTAGACTGCTACGCACTGAAGATAGTCATATAAACATTACAGAAATGTTTACTCGATTAGGAATTAGTGTTGGCCGTTCACAGCAGTCAACAATGTTCAGCTGTCACCTACTGACCTTGTGAGTTCTTCTTGAAGTTGCGTGTGGTCAGGTGGGAAGAATTTCACCACAAACTTAACAACAACATGCTTTGGCCCTGAAAAGAACAACAGAAATGATTAAGGTGTGTATTGATCAGTGTTTCCAAAGTCACCAAAGAAAGTGGCTTTCCAAGGTCCATCATTGTCTTTCCAAGGTTTCCAGAGTCCAGTCACCACCACATCATCCAAAATGGCCACAGCTGCTAACTCAAACCTCTTCAGAGCGAACGGAAATGGGCTTTCTAAGAAATGACAAGAATTCTGCACACATTCAATAGCTGCACTGTTTCCTCTGGAGCTAGGTTACACTTGGGTGGTTAAACCCGTCAGCTGTGCTTCACCAGTTGTTTTTAGTTTGCTGTTTGTCCTACACAGGATCTTACTATGCAGCTCCAGCATGTAGATCTACCTGCCTCTGACTCTTGGCAGCTGGGATTAGAGGTGGGAGCCACCACACTTTGCTGCAGAGCAGCTACTCTTCCCCATGGGTAGCGCTAAGTCATCTGGAGGGGAGACAATAAAAATGCAAACCACTCATAAGGTTTAGGGTATGAAGCTCTCTACCAAGCATGGCTGCTACCACTCTATCAAATGTTTCTAACTCCTGAGCCCCGAGGAGGAAATACAAAAGTATTGGGGCTCTGCCCACGTCACTGTTGGTCAAGGGCCTTTACTGTCTCATACGTATTTCCAAGGAGCTGGGACAAAATCAGGAAGTAGCTGGGGACTGGAGGGCAAATGTGATTGATAGAAAGTTTCAGAAGGAAAGCAGAAAGCCACAGATTATAATGCAGTGACCTGCAATGCAAGTGACATTTCCGATTGTTGGATCTAACAGTCTCTCTCAGAACGACAGCAACATCAGGTAAGTGCTGCTGACATGACGGATGGACGTGAGTGGTGTGACAGGAGGTGTGAGTGGTGTGAGGGGCAGGCTGGAGGATTAAACCCAGGGCCTCAGTGCATGTGAAGCATGTTCTAGATAGCTGAGGTACCATCCTAGCTCCATGGAATCCAAATTTTACCAGCAGTGCTTACTACTAAACTAGGAAGTGCCCTTCTATGTTTTGCAATAAATAAATATAGATTTCAGGACATAACTTTGTGATCTCATGTTCAAGTTTAGGAAGAAATAGCAACATACTCAAAAATGAAGATGCTGGCCACATACAAAAGGTTATGGGAAAAGGCTATGGAGACTGGAAAGATGGTTCGGTGGTTAAGGGCACTGGCTGCTCTTACAGAGGACTTAGGTTCCATGCCTGGCACTGACATAGCATTCACAACTAACCATTCCCAGGGGATCTGGTCCTCTCTTCTGGCCTCCTTGGGCACTGCATCTAAGTAGTACATAGATACAGGCAAATCACTGTTCACTGAAGTTTTCTGACCTGTCTGGGCATGGTCTAGAAAAATCTCCCCCACCTGTGGCCTGCAGCTGCTTATAAAATAATTATTCAGAGGCTTATATAAATTACAAATTGTTCGGCCTATGGCTCGGGCTCATTATCAACTAGCTCTTACAACTTAACGAAAGCCACTTTTATCAACCTATGTATTGTCACGTGGCTCTGTGGTTTTACCTGAGTTCCATTACATCTTGCTTCCCTGAGCGGCTCTCTGCAGTTTTCCCTTGATTCCACCTTTATCTCTGCTTGTATTTCCCGCCTGCCTCTGAGTTCCCTTGCCATAGGCCAAAGTGGTCTCTTTTTAACAAATGGTAATCAAGTATAGAGAAAGGCATCCCACATCCAATCACTCTACACACAAACATAGAACTGTCGACACTAAGGATCTTGACATATTCCCAACTTAACTCTAAAGATGAGGGAAATACGGTACACGCTGAAAATGTCTAAGGCCAGGGAGGAGGGGATGCATAGTACAGGGCAAGAGAAAATGTGCATCCTTTGGTGTCGGGCAGCCATGTCTGAGCACAAGATAACCACAGTGGATGAGAGACAGAGGCGTTGCCATTTCCATACTTGGGCTGCTCAGGTCCTAAGGAAAATCTCTGCTGTCATTGCCAAGCGATGACCTTGTCACACAGAGCGAGGAGACACACAGCTAACACCCTGATCTAGTTAGGACTATGGATGCTGTGCCACCACAAGGGGGCCCCTCAGGAATCACTACAAAGAGAAGAGAATCTTGTGGATTCCTAGAGAGAAGTGCGAACATTCTAGGTTCTGTGTTCTCTGCATTGGTCAGTCATGGGGGTCTGCTCGCAGCCGTGCATCCCCCAACTCCCCTTACTAGAAACAGTAAGGGAATGTGGCCTCCCATCATTTAGCATGAATTATTGCTTAATTTAAATGACTAAAGATCAGCATCAGTTTCAATTGCAGGAGGGCCCAAGGACACTGCTTCATCTCTACATCCACTGCCATCCCTAGGAGTAGCACAGAGATGTTTCTAAATCAGACAAAGTGACCTAGGGCACGGGTGAGCTTCAGGTGCAACTAAAGAGAGTAGCTGTGGTCTCCTCAACTTGATCTGGGTCTTTTGGGAGGACATTAAGAACACAGCTTATCTCAAAGTGGTGAGGATGATAAGGTGGCCTCAGAGTTCTGAGCCAGAGTGAAAAACAAGGTTCCTTTTCCCTGTTGTCTTCAGGGCCCTCTTAGTCCTTCAGATGTGCAGGCTGGACTCACATTAGAGCTCTGCTTGCCAATCAGACACACACACACCACACTCATACCACACACCCATCACACACTACACACCCTCATAACCACACACACACACATCACACACCCTCACACCACACAAACACTCATACACACACCACATACATATACACCACACATACTCAGACACCCTCATAGCACACATACACACACTAGACATACACACCACACACACACACTCACACTCACACTCACACCACACACACACTTACAAATTACGTATTTTCTTCTTAGACATACTAGCATTCTTACTTCTTAGGCTTGAAAAGGGAGATTAGAAAACCTCCAATCTCCCTTATGAATAGAAGGCTCCACCCTTCCCCTGAGAACAGGATGGTGAAAAAGATTGAGAGGAGACAAGCTCAATGCTCCTGAGGCTCAACAGCAAGCGCTAGTCACTAACCACGATGATATTTGATGATTTTCCAAGTGAGGTTTTCATTACCAAAGTATTATGTATGAAAACAGCAGAAGTTACGCATTTTAATCGCCTGTGGGTGATGACAAGTGTCACAAGGGAAAAAAAGAATCTGTATCTCTAGGGTTTCATGTCACAGACAGACACCTCCTCATGGGCGTCACCACTGGTGAGCAGGAAGAATATACTTACTTCGAATCTGTTTCGCAATGGGCTTCAGGAGGTCCAGCCACACCTAAGCAGGATGAAGAACAAATACAGACACAACTTCAGTGAAAAGTGCAAAGGTTCTGGACCATCCTAAGCTACTGGATGAAAACACCTCTGAGAATCTCGGGTGGTGAGCATTTCCCCCTCTAGAATATTTCACACTGCTACCTCCTTTAAATTTTTAAAAAATTTTAATATAGTCTCTGTATGGGCATTTTGTCTGCATGTATATCTGTGTACCACACACACACAGGGCTCTTAGAAGCCAGAAAAGGGTGTTGGATCCCAGAGAACCAAAGCTAGAGATGGTTGTGAATCATCATGTGTGCACTGGATAATGAACCCAGGTCCTCTGGAAGAGGGCCCTTGTCCAGCCTCTGCTAACTCCCATAATATATTCTGCAAATTCTATGTCTGGACTTGACAATTTAACCTTTTTAAGGGGCTAGAGAGTGACAAATCCATGAATAGCATTCACTGGCTGCTCTTCTAAAGGACTTGGACTCGCCAACACACATGTGGCTACTCACAACCAACGGCCAGTAACTCTAGTTCCAGGGGACCTGCCATCCCCTGGTGAACTCTGTGCATATTACATGGATGTGGTACACTTGCATACATGTAGGCAAACACTTACACACATATGTATAAGCACCCTTTCTTAAGTTCAGATGAATAGCTAACGGTGGAAAATGCCTTCAACAGTAGAATGCCTGCTCAGCAGACGCAGGCTCCAAGCAATGCAAAAAAGGTCAAAACAAAACAAAAAACTAAGAACACTTCAGGGCTGCTGAGGTGACTTAGAAGCTAAACGCTCCAGTGGACCCCCGTACAGGTCCCAGCTCAGAACCATCTGCAAACACAGCTCCAGGAAACCTGAAGTTTCAAGTCTCCGTGAAGACTCATGTGTACATACGTGCATATAGACACACACCCACAAAACTGCAAAGTAATAATAAAAATAAACATTAAGGGCATTTCTACTCTTATTTATGCTTTTATCATAGTTACCCTTTCAGAAAATATTAACAAATGAGTGATTAACGAATGATCACATAGTTATTAGCTGAGTAAAAATGCACGGAACAGGAACTCTGGGAAGGACAAGAGTCGGGAGTACTTACAGACATCACACCACAGTACCTAAAGTTATCTACCTCTCAAGGCAAGCTAAGGGGACTCCTGTTATCCAGGAGAGAAACCTGAGCTGTGTGTGGTGCATAATTTGCCCCAGGAGCCCCAACCAGAACTTAGGAAACTAAATTGAGTTCACCCACCCCCAGGTCCTAGCTCTTTCTCACCTGCATGCTCCTGCAGAGTTCAAATCAGAGAAAAAAAACAGCTGGCCTCATTAATAAAACATAAGCTAAACACACAATCCCGTTTATGTAGTCTTTAAAAAAGGTTCTCCTTGAACTGCTGGGCAGTTGAAAGGGATTCTCTCTGCGTACAGGACAGAAACAAGGTTAAAATTCTCAATGTGAAAGAAAAGGTAAGAGAGAAGAGAAGCCACCTGGGGAAAAGGATGTCAAGAATGACAGGATGTGCAGAGGAAATTTCAAAGGCGAAGAACAAAATGCTGACACTAGGGAATAATTTGTGCTGTAAATGCAAATGAAGACAATGAGATGCCATCTCAAACAACTGGAAATGCCCCGTGTGCTAATCTGTGTCTGTCTGTCTGTCGGTCGGTCGGTCTGTGTGCCCTCACACAGTGGTAGTTGCTGAGGATGTCCAGGGCACAGGGAGGCATTGCCTTACTCTATTGTCAGGTGGATGTGTGAGTACGATCTCCTGGAGCTGTCCCAGAAGGTATTCTGAAGGTGTGTCCCTTTGAATCATCCTGCACAGAGTCATCCGTGTCTGTAAATTGTGCATACGTACACAAACATGTATATCTAAAGAGTGCTAATTTTAACATTTTTATGACTGGATATTTTTATAATAGCCCAAATAAAACAAGCAAATGGAATAATGTGCATCTACACGATATAATTCCAGAAAGGCATTAAGGATTATGGAGTTGATTGTTTATTTGAAATAGTCTCATTCACTACGTAGCCTTGAGTGGGCACACGTTATTGAGAAAGCGAGGTCGTTATAAAGGAGGATGTTTGGTTCCTTTTGCATCAGACGGGCAGGCAGTCTCCTTATTCATAAACTGGATGTGACAGCTAGAGGAAGAGACAGTGACCAGAGACACCAAGATTTCTGCTGTGGGCATCTGGCTAGTCGCTGATGTCATGCCTAGACAGGAAGTCCTGGGAAAGAGCCAGGGAGTCTAATCATCCAAAAAGAGGTGGGAAATGGGAAGGTGTGTGTCTTGAGCTCAGGAAAGGCCGACAAGTAATTTCTCCCTTGGAATTTGTTCTATTTGACTCTACCCCCATGGAGTCCTGAGTCCACACAGGCATGGATGAACACCTCTGATACCTGTCTCAGGCTACCTAAGCAGCTGTAACAAAATGTCACAGGCTGGTGGCATTGTAAACAACAGAAACTGATATCATATTCTAGAGGCTGGGGAGTCTCAGAGAAGGCCAGAGCTCTGGTTCACAGTATCTTTTCGTGAAGGGGTGGGACAGCCCAGCGAATGGTCCTCTCCCATGCTCCATCTCTTTCTGGGATAGAATAAGACTTTGCAGCTTTGTCTGGCCTGGAACTCGATACACAGACCAGGCTGGTCTTGAACTCAGAGCTGCCCAGCCTCTGCCTCCTGAGTGCTGGAAGGCAGATTCCTCTGGCCTCTTTTAAATGGATCCTCTACCACCTACAAGGACTCTGCCCACATGACCAAATTCCCTCTCAAAAGCCCCGCCTCCTAACACTATGGACTTGTGGCTTAGCATTGAGACACATAAATTCTGCAGACATATAAACCCTCATGGAACAGTCAGGAGCAGAAATGAATGGTCTTGTGAACCAGACAACGACAATGTTTTGAAAAAGACAAGGATGTCAGCTATCAACAGAGGCGTCTGCCAACACATCTGGGAGTCTCTCAGTGCAGCAGTGGCCTGGAAGTCAAGTGGGCAGTGAGGGGAGGTGAGCCTTCCTGAGTGTCTCTGCTGGGAGGAACCAGCCTGAAAACTAGGATCATCTGCTGTTTGTAAGTCAAAAAGGACTTTGGTAAGCCTTGCTAAGATAAGTGGTCCAACATACAGGCAAGAGGAATTGGGAGAGCTCAGTGGGTAGAGAGAGCCCAGGACACTAGCATGAACCAGAAAAAATAGTTGGTGTGCTCTAAGAGAGGAAACATGGCAGACCCAGGATGATGACATTTCTGTGTGTCACTCTGCTTCCTTATGAAGTCAGAGGACCCAAGGCTCAGAGGTGATGTTCCCAACAGCCATAGTGTGAGAGACGGTGAGTTAACTTGGACCTTTCCGGGGAATCTCCACACAAACCCTGTGACCTTCAGTCTCTTTCTACAGAGGGCAGATCTACTGCGTACCAGCAATGGAGCTGCCAAGTTTATAGGAATTGTTTCCAAACATTCCTCCCTCTCTTTCTGGCATTTCTCTGGAAAGCATCAGACACACATGACGGTTGGAGGCAAACTGAGTGGCGCATGGGTTTATAGCATACAGGTCTCTGAACACGAGCTCCACGTGAGTAATCAGACTTGAGCTGAGGAGCCCTGCAGTGTCACCAACCAAGGCATCAATCATATCTCAGCTGAGCCTGCCTAGGGGTGAGGAGTCCAGCCAGCCAAGAATGCAAAACTGGAGGAGATGGGCTCATCTATTGTCTTAGCTAGGATTTCTATTGCTGTGAAGAGATACCATGACCATGGCAATATTTATAAAGAAAAACATTTAACTGGGGCTGGCTTACAGTTCAGAGGTTTAGTCTATTATCACATCATGGTGGAAAGCATGGTGGCATGCAGGCAGACATGATTCTGGAGAAGGAGCTGAGAGGTTTATATCTTGATCCCCAGGCAGAAGAGACTGTGAGACAGTGGGCCTGGCTTAAACATCTGAAATCTCAAATCCCACCCCCAGTGACATACTTCCTTTAACAAAGCCACACCTACTTTAACATCATGCCACGGCTCCTAAGAGTGTCACTTCCCATGAGCCTGTGGGACCATTTTCTTTCAAACCACCCAGCTATGACACAGGACCTGAGGTTGGGTGAATGGATGAGCCTGGAGCAACTGAAATAAAAGCAAAGCATGGAGAGCAACACCCTGTGCACTCTCCACTGAGGCTAGGTGAGCTGATTGTCATGAGGCAGGTCCCAGGAGCCATGCAGAGCTGAGCCATCCTGCTCAACTCCAGACTCTGAATTGCTCTGCCCCTGGGTTTTCAGAGGCTGACACCTACAACTCTCTGACCTACCCCAATTTGAGTGGCTCTCTCGGAAATCATCACTGCTGTCTCCTGGGCATGTCTGCAAGCCCACAGGGCTAACTCCAGTCCCCCCACTGTCTTCTTACTTGGCACTCAACATGCTTAAACAACTTCTTATAACACACACAAATGACACACCAACAAACCCCCCTTCTAGTCTGAACTGCTTCCATAAAAATAGAAATCGCATAATACTCTAAACTCCCACCAACAACTACAGCACACATAGGAAGCTGATATAATCTGTGCTATGGGAACTCATCTAAGGTCTAGAATTCACCGTCACACATTAGGGTGTGAATCTTTGAAATTCTCAGAGCAGAGCACTTCAAAGTAGACAGTTACCAAAAAGGAGGAGCTGGAAGAGCTCCAGGGTTATCCCTGGAGGGAAGAGAGTAGTCAGGAGCAGGAAAGCCTCCAGGAACATATTAGAAGTAATAGTATCTGGCTCATAGAAAGCCAGGAATAGCATAGACTCCCACCAGTCAGGCTAGAAAATCTCATGACTTGGTGGGCCTCCAGAGTCATCTGAAGGCAGGCTTTAGTAGCTGAGAATAAATACCTCACAGCAGAATTCAGCATCCCACCTAAGCAGCCTTAGATTTAAGTCTAAAAGGTACAAATGGTTTCCAAGCAACTGCATCCCAGAACAAGCTCAACAGAATACACAGGCCACAAAGGTAGCCAGCATCCCACAGTGCAAATAAACAGCCAATGCCACCAGGTACAGAGCACAGAAAAAGAAGGCTCACAGTGAAAATAAAACTCCCAGAACTCAGAGGGGCAGAGGCATTGAAGAGAAGTACGAGCACAATGTCTAGACCCCTCCACTTCAACACTGGGGAGAGGGTATAAAAAGGGCCCAACTACACTCTTAAGAGGGAAAACTATGTTGTGTGAGGTTAAAAACAAAACAGCAACCAAACCTTGGATGGATAAATGCCAGGTCACACTTGAAATCCTTTAAACACAAGGAAAGCATTCCACAGCTGCTCCACTTTTAACCTGCAAGGCAGGAGGCTGGTACATCAGCACCACTGTTGTGAGAAATGTATCCTGCTACCATTAACTGGCCTAGACCACTGATTTCTCAGCTTCATTATCTCACAAGAATGCTTTCATATGTGTGGCCCATCACTACCGGAAAGGCCGCCAAGCAGCATGTTTATATCCTTTTCTTGTGCATATAAACTACTTATCAAAATGGGTCACATCCTGGGCCCTGAGCCAATTATTTTTAAAAAGTGTTGTATCATACAAACTACATTCCTCAACCATTATGGAATTAACTAAAAAATCAACAGAAAAAAAAATGGATGAAATCTCCATACACTCACAATGGACTAACTTCTAGAAAGAAAAGTAAAAGAGAAATCTGAAAGTATTTTAAAATGAATGAAAAATGTCCACATAACAAGTCAAAAGTCATAGCATGAAATGTAAAAACCTATGGATTTAAAATAAAAATCCTCTGGATGAGTAGGATGACTCACGGTTGTAATTCTCAGCACTGAGAAGGCTGGGTTACCATGGATTCAAGGCCAGCCTGGGCTATTCAGGGTGTACCTGGTCTACTGGAGCCACAAGGTAAGACCCTGTTTAAAAATTCCTCTGAGACTCAGGGCCATCAGCCTCCTAAGCACAGGAATAACAGGGGACAACTGGGCCCTGGGACCAGTTTCTGGGGATGCCGATGTGGCCTGCTGCTCTGAGAAGCACATTTGAGAATCATGATTGGCCTCAGTAGACATTTCCAGGTCTGTTGTTTAGGGTATTGTATGGCACTATCAAAGTGCAGACATTTCCAAAAATCCAAACTAGATCACAGTATTTCATAACTGGCTTCCTACCCACCGATCATTTCTAATTTTTCATTCTGTAACCTTTCCTCATATCAGACATGCCCAACAATATTTAAATTCCTCTCACCAGCTGAAGAGCACTTGTGCTATTGGTCTGTCAAAACTAGCATCCAACCCAGGACTGCAACTGGTCCCTGAGCTTCCATTCATTAATCTCCTGTCCACCTAGATGAGTCCGCATCCCCAGAGCCAGCACCTACCTGGTAAAGGAAAAGTGAACACACCTGACCTACCGAGTGGAGACTGCGTGTATAGTAACTCATGAGGAAAGCGTTAAGTGAAAGGGGCAGATCTGGAAGCTAAAGTACAAATGCATTATGGTACAGCTTGACCGATGCAGCTGTGTACCAAAGGGCAAGACATGAGTACCAGAGACAGAGTTACCTGACTGCTGTAGTTGGGTGCTGGGGACTCAAGGCCCTGTGCATGCCAGGCTCTACCAAATCTACTTCTTAGATGGGGTCAGTCACAGGCCTCAGCCACAGCACTCACAAGACAGCAAGAACTCAGTTTTGCCTGTTTGTATGTCAGTCATTTGTTCAGCTTGTGTTACCTTTGGAGAAACTCCTTTTAAAAGACGTCATTTGGATATTATGGCTACTTTTCTTTAATGTGTCAGGAAGCCTCAGCATGAGAGAGGCCTGTCATCTTAGCAAATTTTGAAGTATGTAATAATGGCTAGCAAAGAGCCTCCTCACTGGGACTTGCTCTGTCACTCTGGGACCACCTGTTGGCATGCACACTAACAGATACAGCTGTGGTGACAAAGCCATACTCTTTAGCTCCTCTGGCTTACCAAATGTCCTCGGTATCCTTTGCCCTGTGATATCTTCAATCCATAACACCTGGAATGTTCCTCAAAGGGCCCCGTCATGCCTCGAATCCAGCCCCCAGGGAAGAAGGTAAGAGACTGTGACTATTCATAAAGGACATCCGGCAAGGGGCCCTGCCACGCCAAAGGACTGACATAAAAACCTTTAAATCAACACTTGCCATGTGCAACACTTTCTCCCATTAGAAGAAACACAGAAAAGGAATGTCAAATGTCAGGCCTTCCCATGAGTTCCCATACTGACTTAAAAGACATCAGATTCACCAGGCCGAGAAACTATATCACCTTAAAGACTGGTGGGCTAGCCTTAGGGGCTTCTGAGTTATAATCCAAGGATAGAATCTAAGAAAGAGCCTACTACATGGCAGGTGCCTTACTGGGCTCATTTCTGCTGCCAGGGGGATAAATGTTACTCACCCATCTGTCTGGGCTGGATGGAATGGCTCCTTGACATAAGGAAGTCTGGGGACAGGTAGCAAAGGTAATGGACAGGACACAGTGCTTGGGCTAAGCCCAAGGAGGATTGGCTGCTGGCTTCATTGTGAAGGGCTCTGTGAGAACACCTCTGAACTTGTCTGCTGTCATTTATGGATGTGAGAATACCTCCCTGAAAGGAATAAAACTAAGCAGAGATTGGTAACTGCATGGGTCAAATCTGAATGCTGGCCGGTTTTGGTATGGTTCCAGAGCAAATAAGCTAACAATTGTTAGTGCTGGAAAAATACCCCAGTGAAGAATTATATTTCATGATATGTACAAGTCATAGAAAATCAAAATTTTCCTGGCCATAAGACATGGTTTTTCCCCATGTATGTGTGTGCAGGGGCACACGCATGTGACAGCCAGAGGAACACCTTAGGTATCATTCTTCAGCCACAGTCTACCAACACCAAGTCTCTCAATGACCTAGAACTCACCCATCAGGCTAGGCAGGCTGGCCAGCACGCCCTGCAGATCTGCCCATCTGGTGTGGGAATGTCTTTCTGTATGCTATGAATATCATTCTTTAAATAAAGGAACTGTTTTGGCCCGTAGCAGGCACCGTAGAAGTAGGTGGGAAATTGGAGCATGGGTAGGAGAAGGGCGGAGTCAGACAGACACCATCCAGCCACCCAAGAATCAACATATAAAGGAACACAGGTGAGCCACGGAACACATGGCAGGATAGATTAATGGAAATGGGCTGAATTAAGATGAAAGAGCTGGCTAGCAATATGCCGGAGACATAAGCCAGGCAGCATGTAATTAATATAAGCATCTAAGTCATTTTTTAGGGGGGGATTAAGCAGGGCAGACAGGTCTGAACTGTGAGTCTGCACCTCTGGCTGGATGGGACCAGAAACCTCTTGTTACACAGCGGTGGTCAACTGGAACAGGGAGCACCGTTTCGCTCACAGCATTTGTGTCCGTTTCTATCCAGGCCTAACAGAGGCTGATAACATCAAGGCCTCCTTCTTCCATCAGACCAGTGAGGTTCTGCTGAGCCCTCCCTGATCACCAGGGCTCCACTTCAGGCTTCTGTGTCCACTGTTATCAAAAATTACCTTTGATCAGCCTCAGACCCACGTTTCAATCAGTCAGCACCTAAGTACAAGATCTTGATGCTTAGATCAATAGCATTCAGGCAAAGACCCAGGGTATTTTTTTTTTTTTGAAGGTTGCTAAAAAGAGTTCTCTGCTCTACAGAGAGATCCTTCAGGGACAGAAACTGCTTGAACCAGAAGGCAATATGAGACAAACTCACTGTGGGACAGAATCACCTCTGATAACAGAAGCTACAGGACAAGCCCAATTAATAGAGCCCAACTGACTATTTAATAACTACCACTTGCCTATTTACAACCCCAAGAAACACATCTTCAGACTACAGAAAGTCTTTATTTTCCTTTATAGGAAAACCAATGATCTGTGTTGGGGTACAGTTTTGTGGTAGAGTGTGTATTTAGCATGTGCGCTAGGTTTAATATGAGGGAGAGGAAGGAAAGACCAGTGCTTGACTTAAAACAAGGAGAGAGGCAAAAGGTTGAGCAGAAATTTAAATTGCCTAAATTTGACACCTTCTCACTCAGGGTCAAAAGCCACAACCCTAGTCTGGAGAACAGCCAAGAGTCCCCAAATATCGTACACAGAAAACTAAGCAAAGCCCACTGAAGCAGCCCCAGGAATGGGCAGTTGTGAGTGGCCTTCCAAGGCAGCCTGGCCAAAGTGATATCACAGCTGGGTATCAGAGTGATGGCAAGTTCCTGCCTCCTGAAGTACCACTCAGAGCATGCCAGAGGAAGAAGCATATCATAGGAGAAATAAGGGAGCAACATATGGTATACATAGTACAGAGATGGCATCCAGCATGAAAAAAGAAGACAAATCCTGCTGTATGGGTAACCTTTGGAGTCAATATGCCCCAGTTATAGATGGTAAATAAATAGTGCAGGACTCCAGACACGGACATCTAGAGGAGTCATTCTTAGAAAGTTAAATGGTAAGTGCCAGGGATGGGGAGCTGGGGCATGGCAATTTCTGCAGTCCGTTTAGAGAGATGTGCAAAATTACTCTCTCCTGCAAACACAGTGGGCATCTGGAAAATCAGGACCATGAGCCACAGTTACAAATGGCAACAACTATAGATAGATCTCAAGTTACCCATTTGGGACACACACAAATGGCAATGGAATAGACTTTTCTATAACCTATGCTTCTAGAACACTTCCCTAGGGCCTGTGCTTTATGTAGCTAGCCCTGAGCACATCTGACCCTGGGGACACTCTCCTCTCCATTTCACACAGTCAGACAGTGAGGCTTGGAAAGGTGCCACAATGTGCTCTGATCTTCCTGTTGCCAAGAGGCCTGGCAAGGAGGTGACAATGACGTTCAAATGTCTCTGGGTTACTCTGCCTGGTACAAAGGCTTCTCATGTGAAAAGGAGTAGAGATAACCACACTCCTCAGGCCAGGCAATCAAGACTGTGCTCAGCACCTCTAAGGCGATTCCTCCAGCTGTGGCATGTTCAGGCCATCAGGTTGTCATCATGTAACGAGCTCACTGTACGTTAGACGTTTTAAACTTTCATTAAGGGTTTAGCCAACACGCGGGGCGTGTGCGCGCGCGCGCGCACTAACACACACACACACACAACACATGCCGTGAATGTAAAACGTGGTGAATTTTCAAAGGATTGTACCCCAAACCCAGCAGCCAGGTCCAGAGATGCTGGCATAGCCAGGACCCCAGTTGGACATTGACATGGGGTCCTTTTAACCTGCAGACCCTCCCCCTACCATGTCCTACCTGAAAGTGCCTTTTCAAAACTTCCCTCAGCCTGCGCTCCAAACAAAGAACTAAGGAAATGTTGAGGGTAAATCTGAGATGGCGACAGGTATGGTTCACTACTCCTCAGAGTGGGTACCTGAAAACAACTGCTTCTGACCTTATAAAGTTTTATTAGAACAGAGCCACACCTAGTCCTTTATATGTGATTTAGAACGGGTTCTATCTGCTATTATACTAGAACACTATAGCACACGGTAAGTGCACATACACTGATAGGCTCCACAGTATCTCAGTTGGAGGAGAGTCTGGGAATTGAACCCATAGCCCGAACATCTGCTACCCTTAGTTACACATCTCACGCTTCTATTTCCACTGCATATGAGGTAAGCGCCCGTCTCTTTGAGTCATCACTGGTAATTTTTGTTATGTGTCTATAGTTGTACACATTTTAAAGGACTATCATGGGTCATAACAGTTAAGAATGTGTAGTTGTACACATTTTAAAGGACTATCATGGGTCATAACAATAAAGAAAAGTCAAGTCCTTAAACCTGGCATAAAGAAGTCCCCACAGTCACATAGAAAGACACTGGCGTTTGGAGTCAGAACAGTGTGGCTGGAGCTGACAGCCCAGGCACAGAGCCATGTGCAGAATCTAGGATCCCTCAATTGCAAAGTGTCAGCACCGACTTCAGCTGCACAAGGCAACTCTGGGGGACAGGACCAGAACACACCAGGGAACAGGAGAGCCATTAGGAACATGCAAGATTTGGGTTCAGCAGGCTCGTTAGAAATAACAAGCTGAGTGTCTTTTGGTGCTTGGAAAGCTATTACTTTAACATGAAATGGGCTTGTGACACAATGCTCTGGCCAACAGCAATGTTCCAACCGGCCTACATGGTAATCATTTGCTGCTGGCCGCTCATCCAAAGCTGTATACACCTCTAATTAATGGGAACTCTGCCATCTGACACTTCAACTCATGTTTCTTCTACATTCAGGACTCAGGAGAGACACAGAACTGTCAGGTATATGAAAACTTTGGAGTTGGCATGTCTGTGGCCACTTGCCACATCAGAGAGACCAGGCCAAGGAAGCTTACAATACAGACTGCACAGGCTACTGTATGAAAGACCCCAGACAGACACCAATACAAACAATCAGAAAAAGGCGGAGATAATGCAGAAAGTTTGGCAGTGGAAATGAGGGAAACATAACTTGCCTCACTTTAGGTCCCACGTGCCACTGGCTACGAGCACAGCTCAGGACAGCAGCCAGGACCTCCTGCTTGATGGTCTCTTTCCCCAGGACATACTCTTAGATTCTGACTCTGCCAGCTCGGGCTTCCCTCCAGCTGTCCTCTGCTCCTTCAGCAAGCTTTCAGTCTCAGTCCCTTTTCTTCACTCTCTGATATTGTTTCAGAGTTTCAGTTGGTACTTAAAATAATAGCAGTTGTCTAGACTCCAAATTTCTACTCCTATGCTCTAGGGAATTCACCTTCTAGTCCTGCTTACCAGACACAACCATCAGCATGCCCACTGATGTGTCCTGGCTTAGGTCAGAATGAGATTTGTCACCTCCCCCAACATGGTCCTCTTCTGGGCTTTCACTTTTTTACCAATAGGCATTGGTACTGAGACCACACAGCCCACAAACACGGCCACTCTGAGCCTTGCCTCTCCCCCTGGGTCCATACGACCCCACCTACCCTTCAATCCTAGTGACTGCCCACCACACTCCAGGTTCCAGGCCACACTAATGCAGCAGACCCTGATGGCTGTCCTGAGCCTAAACTGTCCTAATCCAGGAATCAAATCACTTCCCATGCTGCCTCAAATCCAAAGTAATGGCCCTGAGCATGGCAGGCACTGACAGGTTGAACCAACAGGAGCTGGTGTCAAACACACAAGCAGGATTTGACAACTGGGTGTGACAAAAATGGCCACATGGGAGTAACATTCATAGTTACTAATATGAGTTATATATTAAATGATAATAATGCTTTGGATATAAACAAATAAAATATATTTTAAAATTAACTCCTCCTAATTTATTTATTATGATCTCCCCTGTAAACTACAGAAGAGCTAGAATAATGTATGTGGGAACAGAGAGATGTCTCAGTGGTGAAGAGCACTGACTGGTCTTCCAGAGGATCTGAGTTTGATTCTTAGTATCTATATAGCTGCACTTAATTGTCTGTAACTTAAGTACTAGGAGATCCAATGCCCCCTTCTGGCTTCCCCAAGCATTGCACTCACATTGTATACAGATACACATGCAGGCAAAAACCCACCCATATATCAGTAGTTCTCAACCTGTGGGCTGTGATCCCTTTGGTAGCAGAAGGCAGAGTGGAGGGGAGGCCATTTCCAGCCTTGGATACTGCTAGCAGATGCCCAAATTACTTTTACACGTACTCTGAACATTTAAAATCAAATATATATTTAAAATACAAACTAGGGCTTTCCAGGCGTTTTCCTTCTATTGACTTCTGCAAGGCCAGAGAGTGATCCCTCCCCACCTCTAAGATGAACGGTGTCCCCATGTCTCCTACCATGATCTTCTTGTGGTCAGGGAACTCCAGGCCGAAGTAGTCACCCTCCAGGAGATTGAGGTGGTTGCACACAGCATCAAGCAGCACCTTTCCTGGAGCTCGTTGCTGTGGAGAAAAAGAGCTGGGGTTAGAAGAGCCCTTTCTGTGTGCTGCCAGGCATACAAACCACATTGTTCCTGATTCCTGAGTCAGTGGGACTCACAAAGGGCATGCAGGACTTGCTATCATGCACCCTGTGACACCCTGGCTGCCACTTCTCTGTCTGTGCTCCTTCTTATGTAGGTTCTAAGGAATAAAGTTTGCCGGAAGATCTGAGTCAGCCATAGAGTTAGCCATAGAGGTCAGGCAGTGGTGGCACATGCCTTTGATCCTAGCATTCAGGAGACAGAGTCAGAGATCCCTAGAGATCTGTGAGTTCAAGGCCACACAGGACTGCATGAGATTGATCCAGTTCAGGAGAGAAACAGAGCCAGGCAGTGATGGCACACATCTTTAATCCCAACACTTGGGACCCCGTGCTTCTGCTCCCAGTACTTGGAAGTACACACGACTTTAATCCTAGCACTAGGAAGTTCGAAACGGGAAGTGATATATCTGGGCAGAGAAAGGAATATAAGGTGGAAGGAGACAGAATCTTCCTGTTTGGCTGAGAAGCTGGCAAGGTGAGAAGTGGCTGTGGCTTGTTGTTCTATCTCTCTGATCTTTTAGCATTTGCCCCAATATTTGGCTTTGGGTTTTTGTTACTAATACCAATTAGGACTAGTGTAATATTTGCTGATTCTGGACTGAGATAAAGCAATTTCTCCCAACACCAACCCCAGCCATAACACTGCTCTCTCTCTCTCTCTCTCTTTCTCTCTCTCTCTCTCTCTCTCTCTCTCTCTCTCTTTTTTTTTTTTTAAAAAAAAATAACAAACTACTTCTTTTTGGTTTTTGAGACCGAGTGTTGCTGTGCGGCCCAGCCTGGACTTGAACACAGGGTCCTTCCGCCTCAGCCTCCTGAGAGCTGGGATGGCAGGCATGTATGAGCATGCCTGGCATCTGTTTCTGAGAGTGGTTTTGGGGTTGCTGCACACACAGCAGGGAACTGAGTCCTAGGGCAGGTGAGATGGCTCAGCAGGTAAGGGGGCTTGCCACCAAGCCTGACAACTGACCTGAGTTCAATTCTCAGGTCCACATGACGGAAGAGAAGGGAGTGACATGTGTAACACCCCAACTCAGAACCATGCCTTGATTTCTCCTTGTAAGTCCATGGATTCCTAAGATCTCTCTGTAAGACGGATCAAACGAGCACACACAAGCCTCAGGAGGCAGATGTTACAGTCACTGGTTTTATATTTTCACTGTCCTTCCAATACACATGTAACAGTTTAGGAGCCAGCTAACTCAAGATACTGAATGACAGTGAGGACTGAGGGCTGACAGGTACAGCCTCGGAGTGTCCATTAACCTGTCCTCACATGGCCTCAGGGGCCAATAAAGATGGTTCAGTGTGGTGCACCGTACACTTTGATTTCTCTAACAGATGCCTCTTTATGGTCCCACAGTTGCCTTCATGTCAGTCTAGAAGATACCCACAGCTATCTGCAGATGTATAACATCCTCTGTGGAGAGCGTCAGCTCACTGGTCATGCTTGAACCATTTCACATGCCCATCCGGCAGGAGTAAGACGTGGCTGCCAGAGAGCCCTCTTCCTCCCTACAAGACGCATCCCCAGACCCATGCACATTTATCCAGGGTCATAGTAGAGGATGGAGAACCATAGGTCACAACGCTGTTTTCTGTCACTGTAGCACCGACATCTGCTGTTTCTGAGAAGCCGTGTGCACACAGCCACTTCCCAGCTAGGCTGGCAGACGAAGACAATGACCTGCATATACTAATCCTTGGTTCTAGGTTCATGTTCTCACACAAGCATGCAAGAAGCTGCGTGATTAGCATATGAACAGCCATTTTGTCTAGAACCTTCTCTCTTTCAGTTACTCCAGCAAAAGCCAAAGACTTTCAACAAAACCAGTTTTAAAATGGACCAGGGAGTAAGAAGTTGTAGAAGAATTTCTATATTGTTCAGTGTCCAGTTTCACAACCTCCAATACTGTCTGTTTATATATATATATATATATATATATATATATATATATATATATATATATATATATATATATATAAAAGGATTTGCCAATTATCTGCCCAGCTGGAGGGCACTCATCTTTCCCAAGAATTCCTGGAACTAAGGGAATCTGATACATTCCACTAGATTTACAGAATCTGGGAAATGACACTTCACAGTTCAACAACAGAAGTTTAGATAAGCAGAGAAAAGTCAGTATACAATGTGTCTTTATGGACAAGGATATTAGACTAAACACGTCATAAAGGGGGAGCTGCCATTGAAACTGAGTCCTTAACTGAGTCAGTGCATGCACAGACATCCTGGTCAATACCAGGCTGCCTGTGCTGGGCCCTGTGGCCTCCCCTCAGCCTTGCACATTTGCCCCAGTGATGGAAGAGGGCATGGGATCCCACTGCACATGGTTGTGAGCCGCCATGTGGGTGCTGGGAATTAAAAAGGTCCTCTGGAAGAACAGCCAGTGCTCTGAACCACTGAGTCATCTCTCAATCCTTAGATCTCATTTCTTAAAAATGTTCTCAAAATTTACTTTTTTTGTGCACATTTACATAAAGTGTGTCTTCTGTGGCACTGGGTTTAACGTGGAGATGCTGACTCAGAGTCTGAGAACTGCTTTCTGGTCCCCGAGATTCATCTAGAGGATGGACTAGGAAGTATTCTGAGTCCCCTGTGAATTCTGTCTACATTCACAGCAGGTCATGAGAACATTTCTAAGGGCTTAGAGAACCACCATTACGTGACAACTTTACTAGTAAATGACACCCTGTTGTGTTTTATGAACTCACCACTAACATTCCAGCAGGTATCAGGACACTATAGCCTAAAATACCTCCAAGCAGCAAACCATAACACATTCAGAAGAGTCCTTTATTAAAAGAAAAGGAAAGAAGGAGAGAGAGAGAGAGAGAGAGAGAGAGAGAGAGAGAGAGAGAGAGAGAGAGAGAGAGAGAGAGAAGTCATGTTGGGGGGAAGGCTCAGTCTATACAAAACCTGCCACACAGCATAAGGGCCTGAGCTGGCGCCCCAGAACCTACATAGAAGCTGGCCACAGTGGCCTGTCTTTAACCCTATTGCTGTGTTGCTGGAAGTACAAAGACAGGGATTCCCTGATCTTGCTGGCCATGTACTCTAGCCCATCATGAGCTCCAGGTTTGTGCACGCACGCACGCACGTATACCTGTAAAGAGTCCAATCTGGGTAGTGGGCTGGGGCACAGTTTAGTTGATTGGCTAGTTGTAAAAAGCCCTCAATTTAATCCCCAATGCTGTATAAAATAGGTGTGTGCCCAGGATTCCAGAATTTGAGAGATAAAGACAAAAATATTCTAAGTTCAAGGTCACTTTCAATTACTCAGGGTAGGAGGCCAGCCTTGGCTACATGAGACACTGTCTCTAAATAAGCAAATGTGTATGGTGTGGGGGTGAGGTGTGGGGCGTGACAAGCATCATTTAAGAAGGCAAAACACAAAGACAGGGAGGAAATATCTAGAAAGGCATTTTCTAAAGAGTGGTCTTGTTATCAGATAAAAATCCATGTATGACAAGAGTGATCTAATATGACTGTGGTCTGCTATGGAGATTTTAATCAATCAATCTATCATCTATCTGTCTATTCATCTATCTATATCTATCTATCTATCTATCTATCTATCATCTATCTACCTACCTGTCTATCTCTCTCTCTCTATCTCTCTCTATCTATCTATCTGTCTACAATCTTTTTTTATAATTCTCTGTATAACAGCTCTGGCTGTCCTAGAACTTGCTTTGTTGACAGGCAGGTCTGAGATTTGCCCGCCTCTGCCTCCTGAGTGAGGAATAAAGGTATGTGCCACCACCATCTGAAGACAGTTTGTTATTTTTATTTTATGCATATAGTGTTTTGTTTGCATGTATGTCTGTGCACATGTGCCTGCCTGCTGCCCTTGGAAGCCAGAAGGCACTGATCCCTGTGGGTGCTGAGAATTGAACACAGGTCTTCTCTAAGAGCAGCAAGTATTCCTAACCACTGAGCCATCTCTCCAGACCCCTGTGGATGTTTTCTTAAATATCCCCATATGGTTCTACTTTGCAGAACACTGAGGTTCCTATGGCCTATAAAATTCTGAATCCAGCCAACCCCACATTCCAGTATTCCTGATAAAATATTCTAGACGTATTTTCCTTGTGAGGGGTCAAAGCACAACTATGATGTTTCATTCTGGAGAACAAATTGGCAATAAATGAAACCACATAATTAAATCTTTCCCCCCCCCTTATTGGCTACTCTTAATTAAGCTCCAAGAGCATTTGGATTTTAATCTATTGCACAAACAAGTTGGCGGACTCCACACTGTATCCCTGGCTGCTTTCTCCATTTTAAACTGGCCTTTCATTGGGCCCTATAAAATCATATTAGTGGGGAGATCACATGCTTGGGAAGCAATTTCTGAATCCTAAATGTTGTGCATATTCACAGACACAGTCAAGCAAAAAGAAACCACGAGCTCAGGCACTTCAGCCTCCTGCACCTTTGATCTGCTCCTGTGTTTCCAGGCTGCCCATATGGTTTTATGTAAGGATACCTCTGTTCTCCAAAAGCCTAAAGCTACAGGGCTGTAGGTGAGGGCAGAAGCCCCTCTCTTTGCCTCACCGCCCTAAAGAGCTGAATGAATGAATCTCCTACTTGAGAAAGCTTTCAGGAATTATCTCACAGACAGAAATCTATAGAGGTAACATCTAACCAGGTTTACAAAATTTCATTCTGCTCAGGTTTCAGAAAGCCATTTATGAAAGCATTCTTCCTCCTCTCCTCTGTTTGGGGTGTAGTGTAACCATGGCAACCAGGGCACATACTCACCCAACAGAAACAGCTCCTTTCAAAAGCATTGCTCCCTCTTCTTAGCAACAGTACCTTTGAGAATACTGCTCTAAGTCCTGTAGTCCACCGTCTACCAGGCTGACCATAGGGTGCTATAATGCCTCACAGATTTTTTTTTTTTTTTTACAATCTTAAAATCTTCTTTCTTGAACCATTTCTGAATATAGAACTATTCATATAGTAGCTGGAGAAGGCGGATATATACTTACTAAAGAAGTAAAGTCAAGTGTAGGCACTATGCTATGAACAGGAAAATGATTTCCACTAAGTGCTTCTTGCTAAGTTCCAGGCCAGTGAAAGACTGTCTCCTAAAACAGGATGGACAGCATCTAAGGAACAGCATCTGAGGGTGTCCTTATGTACACAAGCGCATGCATGCATGCTTGTACGTACACACACACACACACACACACACGAATGTTAGATGGTAGAATATTTAGGAGAGTTTAAAAAAAATGGGTCTTAGCAGCTGAGACTGCCAGGTGAACATACATGAATATACATGTATCAGTCAGCAAAAGGAACATATTTGATGTCATCACAATAGAAACTTATTTCTTTTTCAGCTCCAAAGCCCAGCCAGACCAATGCCTCCTACTATTCAAGGAGAGGACACGAGTTCTAATCCCCAGCGCTCACAGAAAGGCTGAGCATGGTGACTCAGGCTTGCAAACCTAGTGCTGTGGGAAAGGGACAGGCAGAACTCAGGGCTCACCAGCCACCAGCCAAGGCAAACCAGCCTAGGCCCCGACTCAAAATATTAGGTGAAAGGTAATCAAGAAAGACACACTGTAACACACACACACACACACACACACACACACACACAAATGAACATATACTAGACACACAGACAAAAAATAATTTAAAATCAATAAAAGGCAGCTCTACCCTTTGATCTTCTTGAAAAAACAATGGTCCTATACATGCTTGTTTTTACTGCCTCATTCAATATTAATTACTTCTCACTCCAAATACAGCACAGAGTGGTATAAGGATTCAGCAGGTGAAGCTTAGTTCAGTCCTCCTACAGGGAGTCAGGAAAGGCGGAGACATTGTTACTCTTGTTACCATTATTGAGACAAGGTTTCAGCTGTCTGCAAAGGTTAACTTAACCTCACCCTAACCCTAACCCCCTTTCAGTTCTTAGCCTACACTGCATTTCTTTGCCTATCCTATGTAACAATGTGACTAATCACATAAACATTTCCAAGCTGCTTCTCCAGTCAGCATCCTCAGGAGCTCACCTCCACCAAGTCACATCCCTCACAATGGGAGATGGGGGTTGGCCACTCTGCCACCCCACTGAGCTACATACAACTATTCTCCTCTTGCTGGTCCCATCTCAGCTTATTCTGAGGACACAGACATTGGGCTACCTCAGGGCTGATGCATACGCTGGGACACTCTCCCTAGGGTCCACGGTTAGTTTTCTTCATGTCTTTCTTACATTTGTTGTGTTTGTTTTTCAACAGGGCTGACATACACCACCCTGCTTACTACTTCCCTGTGCCCACTTCCCCATCTATCCTTTTTTACATTTCACTCACTGCCGAGTAGCACATTACCTAGTGTTCCATAAGTACTGTCCTCCCCTCTGCTGAAGAGCCCATGACATCAGGGTGTGGACCTTTACCTTGTGGTTCCTGAAGGTGGTTCTCATAAAGGAAAAGTGAATAAATCTAATGTGATAATTCCCACAGTGAAACCACAATGGTACAACCTTTAACAGAAACAGCCATAAATACTCTGAGTTTATACCTTCCAAAAATTGTACCTATATACTACAAATAAAAGGCCCACCATAGGTGAACTGTTGAAAGAAAAATTATGAAGTCCAGGATCATATTTTCCCATCTTTTCTTATCTCAGTGGTGTGGGGTGGGGGTAGAGCCCAGGAACTTGCAAACGCCAAGATGGTGCTCTGCGGCTGAGTCACACATCTAGTCTTCAAGGTTGGCATGTTCAGCTACACAGCACAGAGCCAAACTGGCCACAGGACAGCTGCTTGTACAATCAACTACCTACAAGAGGATCCACCTGTGTGGATGGTAGGTCACCTCCCAGTCAGGGCACAAGTCACTGCTCTCTCTGCCTTACCACTGGTAGGTTCTGTGAATAGATCACACACAGGAACATGCCGGCATCCTGGCTCTGTGTGACTAGGGCCTCGGGGACTTGGTAACTAGTCTTTCGTCACTTTTGTGTGACCGTTTCAAATATAGTGAAGAGGGGGCTTTAAAAATGTATAAATATCTATTATATATAAGCATTTACATGATATATATAAACATTGTGTAAATCTCATGATTCTACTTAAAATGAATGTATCTTCAGACGTAATCTCTCATATTCCTTCTTGTTAATGTTATAATCTATAACTTTCCTCATGTTAAATTTTTTAATTTTGAGAATTTAATACTTAACTGTACTGTATCTACATAATTTCTACTCCCCCATTTCCCTCTCCGGTTCCTCTCATACCCGTACCATCCCCCTCTAGAACTTGTTATTATACTACATATATGTACACAGACACACACCCCGTACTGAGTCCAGGGACCCAGCACCTGATTAATTCACACTGGTTTGCAGCTCCAGGCTCAGTCACGTTAACGCGCTGCCCTCCGCAGTGTGGACAACAGTCACGGCAGCAGGACCACTGAAGACAGCTGAAAGACACCACACAGACAAGCGACACTCAGCATCATGGGCTCCCTGTGTGAGCCAACAGCAGCACTTACTGAAAAACAGGGATGGTTCGGAGAAAATAAAACCAAGTAGGAACCGTGAGCTTTAAAAAGAGGAACACCTCTAAGTCTTCCATGACTGAAGTTTAATCTACAAGGGTGGCGTGCAGGAAGGAAATGCAGCCGGAGAGACAGCAGCGTGTCCCTTCCTGGGGAAAGGCCATAGCTGGGACAGGGCTCCTGGACAGTCTGAGTCACTGCATGTGTTTCATCCAAATGTAAGGAATGACACTGTGCTCCCAGAAAATCAAATTAAAATAACAAAAGAGCCAATGAGCATGTTTCTGAAACTAAGGTTCAATCATCTGCTGAGAATTAAGCCTGCTGTCAAAAGAAAAATAGAGTTTACAGAACTTAGCCGAGACTTGAGTCGACCAACCATGGAAACAAAAAGATCTCATTCTAAAAGCTTCGATCTGTGCTCAGTGCCAGATTTCTGAGTTGAGCACACATGATCATTTCCACATATTTTACACAGTGATGCCAAAAAGAAGTTGATTCCAGCTGCACATACTCATGTATGTTCTGTTCTACAGAAATTGCAGTGAAGAACCCCATGCTGTTTTTCTTCTCTTCAAAGGCAGGATGGGTCCAAATTACACAGAAAGAGAAGCAAAAGAACAGCATGGAACAAAGTCGTGTGGCGGAAATAGCCCTACGGTTAAATTAGGAAGGGGGTGAGGAGACTGGGGTGCTGTTGAACTGCCATGGAGGTTCAGAACTGTGGGTGGCTGCTTCCAGAGAACAAACAAAACAGCACTGAATGCTGTTCTCCATGACTGGGCCTGTGCAAAGGAACACTCCGTTAATATTACAGGTCCAGGTGCTTTATCAGTCTCTCAGAATAAAATATAACAGCAAACAAACACAACGGCCAGGCAACACACCTGAGCTTGGACATCCTCAAGTCCTTGTTATAGCAGAGAGAGACGTTTGTGTCCAAAGCTTCATTTTCCTCCACTGACAGACTTCTCAATAAAAAAACACTACAAAAATGGATCACATTGTTCTGCAACCCTGAAGGTGCCATGACAAAAAAGCTTGGCCTCCCAGGCAGGAAGGCCCTGTATCCTCTGCACATCTGAACAACACAGCAATGCCTTCAGCCCCAACTGGTTTCAAAAACGTTGAATTTTTTTTTTTATAAAATGCAAGGCCCAACCTCCACCAAAGTCCCATTTTTACCAAATCCTCAGCCACAAATACAGCTCTGAGGACCAAACAGACAAGCTACGTGGGAAGTCTTCAGACTGCATGGACTTGGGTATGTGCCTCCCTGGTTTACTAATGTCTTTAAAAATACTGTATAATAGTGGATTAAGAAATAAGATTCTGGGGCTGGGGAGATGCTCAGTTGGAAAAGACCTGAGTTTGAATCCCAAGCACTCATATAAAAAATCATGGCTGTGTGTTCCCATAATCTGGCATAGCAGGGCAGAAGATGGCAGAGTTGAGAGTGTGCCCATCAGCCCGCTTAGCCCAAACAACAAGCTTTGGTTGAGTGACAGATCCTGTCCAAGGGAATAAAGCAGAAAGCAATGAGGATGCTCTGTTCTTCCCTCCATAGAGGCACATCTGCATATGCACACGTACACCTTCCCACACACCATGTATTCAATGTGAAAACACTACCGCACCACACCAAAAAAACCACAAAAAATCCACAAGGCAAAAGGAGCCAGATTCTAAGTTTGCTGAACACAGTGGATGAACACTAAGGAGCTGGTCTGATTTTAACCCATTCCCAAGTCACCCTTGGCTCACCAGTGAAGAAACTGGCCCAGTGCCGCTCAGGGCTTCTACTCCTAACGTGTTCAGCCTGCCCCCAAGTTACTCTGCAAGCTGCTGAGTCAGAAAGGAGCCTTAATGTTAAAGTATATAAAAAAGAGTGAGTTACAAAGTAATCCCAAGGTTACCCACTGCGCTACAAAGTAACCCTCATGTGAGGGGTTGGACAGCAAGGACCTTACTGCCAAATGCCACAGACTGGCTACAGTGCTCCAAGGTTGCCTCATGAAACATGGGATTTCCTTCATGAGAGATGGTCATATAACATGAGAGTAACTCCAGCTGATTTCCTACCTGCTTTCTTAGCCACAAACTGAGAAAAGCAAGAGCCATCTGGAACTGAGGCGACATTTTGCAACAGGCATTGTATAAAATTCAATATACAAATGAAATTAAGAGAAGGATTTCTGGCTCAGTGCTTAGGAGACTGAGTTGCTTTCCCAGAGACCCCTAGGTCAATTCCTAGCACCCACATGATAGCTGGTCATTTTCTGTAACTCGGTGGATTTGGTGCCCTCTTCTGGCCTCTGGGGGCATTGCATACACATGGTGCAGAGACATTCGGACATACTTATACACAGAAAATCTGAGGGGGTGCTGTTGGAACCCTTAAATCAGATGTTAAAAGAACATTTAAGGTTTAAGTCAAGCCGCAAACCCATTCATGTGCATTCACTTCAGGCATAGCTCAGCTGTGCAGGAACTCAGGATATATATTAGTTATAAATATAAAGATGACTAAATTCTATTTTGGTTCAAGTTTTAAACACTCTGAAGTTGAGTTTCCTTTCATAGACTTTGGGGAATAAATACTGTTGATGCTCAATCAGAAGACAAAATTATGTGGCTGTGGGTTTTTGGAAAAGCAGTGACTTTCCCTGTAGTGACTAAGCAAAATTTACTGCAGACAGCATGTAAAATTTCAGTTATTTTTGTAGAGAATTGACAAATTAATTAATGTGTGGGTTTTTTTGTTTGTTTGTTTGAAGAACTATTTTTAACCTCCCTTTAAAAGTAAAAAAAAAAAAGATTAATGTCAGTGAGGTTTTCAACACTGTAATTAAATACCAGGAGAAATAATTTAAAAGAAAAAAGATTCATTTGGGCTCATTGTTTCAGTCCAAGGTTGGGGAGCCATTGCTTGGGGGGGCAAGTCAGGCAGAATTACCATGACATTGGGGATATGAGGTAGAGGAGGTTGTGTAGCCATGAAACAGAGGCACAGGAAGAGATCAGGGCAAGACATGCCCTTTGTGTAAATTTTTTTTCATTTTAAAATTTTGTCTATATATGTACCTATGTGTGGATATGTGCACCGAGTGCAGGGATCCATGGAGGCCAGAAGAGGGCAGCAGAGTACCTGCAGCTGGAGTTACAGGCAGTGTTGAGCTACCTGTCATGAGCTTTAGGACACAATTCTGGTCCTAACTGCTGAGCCATCACTCCATCCCAGACATGCCTGTCCCTTGAAAAACATTATTTCATGTGTATGAATGTTTTCCTCGAATGAAGGTAGGTGTCTTATTGCGTGCCTGGTGCCTTCAAAAGCCAGAAGACGGCACTGGATTCTCAGGAATGAGAGTTAAAAGCAGTTGTGGACCACTATGTGAGTGCTAGAACCAAACTCTGGTCCCTAAATGCTAAGCAATCTCTCCACTACAAACTATGCTACATGATGTCCAGTGGATGGCACGTCAGAGCTCCCCTTGGGGAAGGAAGACTAGGTGTCTTCACTCTGACCCATCAGCGTCTGCATCAACTGCTGCTCACTGCAAAAGACCTTCAGATGGAGGGCAAAAGCAGCACAGATTTATGGCGTTAACTGCTGGCATAGCTGCACCGAGTGGAAAGGTAAAGTTCTCAGATCCCCCTGGCTCCAACAGGCTCCACCTGGTGCTGAGGCGAAGGAGGAACAGCTGGTCTGGTCGGCAGCCCCCACATTCCACGAGGTTCTGCTTTGCTCACGCAGCTGCTGGGGATGTGAACTCAAGTTCCTCATGCTGCAACCAGATGCTCTTAGCCACTGAATCACCTTCTCAGCCTTAGTATTTTTTAAACATAGATTTACTCATAACTCTTTTTATTGAGAATCCAAGTACTCCTCTCACACAGGGCCATGAAAAACAGCTATTCGTGCCAGAGAAGCCAGTGTGTAAAACAATCATGTGGTTGTTAATGTGCATCTTCAGCTAATTTGTGTGGCATACAGGGGTAGGTGTTGTACATGTGTTCAGTGGTCCAGTTTTTGCCCTTTCTTGGGTATGCTTGCTACTATACCAAATGCCATTTAAAAGTTGTGGAAGGCACAGCAGAGGTAGGTAGGTAGGGGTGTGTCCACAGGCTGGAGGTTGACAGATGTCTTCTTGGTCACTTACTGAACCTGAGCACAGACAGGCCCAGCAAACTCCAGGTAGCCCTACTCCCCAGCCCTGAAGTTACAGAGATGAGCATTCGCCATGCCCAACTTTCACATAGGTGCTGGGATCTCAGCATGTAGTTGCCAGCTGAACCATCTCCTCGGTCCTGAGATGTGCTTTGTGAATGATTCTCAGGCAGTAGCTCCGACTCTGTCTCTGCCATGCTCCTTGGATCACTTTCTGCTCCATGCAAGCCCATCTGAACCTTGAGTACACAGTGTCAGACAAAGCCAAATTCAGCCACAGAGCTGACAACCAGAAGGGAAACAGCACAGTCCTATGGCTGATGTCAAGTGCAGCAGACAGTGTGCAAATCCCGTGTTCATGGGTCAGCGCTGGCCTGGTGTCCAAGCCAGGCATTCCTTGCACAGCGTGACTTTTCACAAAGGTCCTTTCATGTATTACACTGAATTTAAACTAGATTTATTTGCTGTTTGTTTACTCACGAATTCTACAGGAGCAATCAGATGAACAAGAAAGGTGAATAATCTGACTATGCATAGATGGCACCCCTCTGAATACATCTCAGGTTCATCTAGTTCCAAATTTTGCCTAGGCAGATGCTGAGATGTAGCTCTCTTGGATGACTACTTGGTTCAAACACTTTCTGAGTCCATAAAATTTCCAAATGCCTTCTTTTAGTAACGGAGGAGTTTAAACAGGAAAGCCAACAAGGCAAGAATAGCCCCCTCCCCCAGGCTCTGAGATCACCAGGCTTGTATTACACGGTGGATGTTTCTCCATCTAGCTTCATCTCAACATTAACACATTCCTCCTCTTCGATGGCACTGTGTCATCTTTCCTGGAAGGTGATGGCTCTGTCCCTTCTGTCATATACCTAACAGGCTGCCTAAAGAGCATGAACCTACAAGACCCCAGACAAATCAGATGGTGACTTCAGTTGGCTCCCTGGAGCTGCTTTTAATTCTCAGAATCTTTTCTCAGATATAATAATTTCCCAGCTTCCCACTCTGGTGTGTAATTAAGTTTGGACTTGAGACTCAACACGTTAATTCAACAACCAGGAACAGGATGGCTTCCACCTCAACGGCTGCAGAGATGAGTGGGCTCTGCTTTCCGGACACAGGAGACCAAGCTAACAGGAAATGATCCAGAGAGAAAAGGGTCCTCTGCTCCACGTGGCTAGCGGTGATCATGGTCCCCTAACTAAATAAATGTCCATCCCACCCAAATCTTATAGACCTTTGAGGACAGGAAGCCAGAAAGACCAGCAGTCTGTCTATGGCAGGCTAGCTGAAACTGCTTAGATCTATGATGCTGCCAAAGTGATACTGGAGAACATCTAGCTTTATTCCCATCTATGTGCTAAATAACATGTTCTCTAGGCCACCACAGCTGATAAGTGTCACAGAAAGGGCTGTAAGAACTATGAAAGGAGTGAAAGTAAGTGCTGCCCAATTCTAAGAGAAATCCCACCTGTTACTGGGGGTGAGGAACTGGAAGTATTCCTCTCTACCAGCCCATCCTGTGACCTGTGTCCTCACTCTGTGTCTAGCCTGTCCTGTGTCCTCACTCTGTGTCTAGCCTGTCCTGTGTCCTCACTCTGTGTCTAGCCTGTCCTGTGTCCTATGTCCTCACTCTGTGTCTAGCCTGTCCTGTGTCCTCACTCTGTGTCTAGCCTGTCCTGTGTCCTATGTCCTCACTCTGTGTCTAGCCTGTCCTGTGTCCTCACTCTGTGTCTAGCCTGTCCTGTGTCCTATGTCCTCACTCTGTGTCTAGCCTGTCCTGTGTCCTCACTCTGTGTCTAGCCTGTCCTGTGTCCTGTGTCCTCACTCTGTGTCTAGCCTGTCCTACGTCATCTCTATCCAGCTAATACTCATATATTAGGAAGCTGATTTTTGAGTTTACCCCCTCCCATTATGCATATGTGTGAGGGTATCTGTAAGCGAGTGCAGGTCCAGTGGAGGCCAGAAGAGGGCAACAGTTCCCCTAGAACTGGGGTTACAGGGGGCTGTGAGCTGCCTGACATAGGTGCCCTCCCTCGGTAAGAACAGTATTTGCTTTGATCTACTGAACCATCTCTCCAGCCCTATTCACTCATTTCTTAAATTCCCCAGGAAGTACTTGCTCTACTTCTCAGTTGGTTCTCATTCCATTCATGTTACCTGTTCCACCATTTCCTAGCAAGAAAAGAGACACCGTGTGAAGGAAAAATTAGAACTAGCAGCTCAGCTGTTCTGAGGGGACCAGCAGCCCTGAGGGTTTGTGACGCAAATGGTCACAGCATCCTCATACAACACAGCTTTATACAATAAGCTTGGACCCAGGGAGCTCTCCCAGTCCATGCAGACTAGTGCTCTCCTGCCGGATGTGGGGGGGGGGCACAGATATGCTCAAACATGGCCCTACAGAAGAACACAGAAGCCAGGTGACTCGGGTCATGAAGATTGAGCACTTGCCCCTCTACCTGTGGTAACTCCATCTCTCTGCTTAGAACACTGCATCCCATCCATCCACTGCAATGGGGCAATGGTCCCAAAGTCTGAGGAGCTGATGAGCTCTGGTCAGGAATCCAAGAGCTCTGTCCTCTCAGCCATCTGCTACTTGCTTTTCCTGCTTCAGGGTTCTCAGCTTCTTGGCTCTCCCATCAGGGGCCTGCAGCTTTTCCAGAAAAGGGCTTTGGCTTCAAGCCTTTGAATCATCTGCTGCTGCTACCTGGAATCACCTAGGAAAAGGGAACTTTCCTCTCACCAGCAGTACCCACAACACTTAAGATTCAGCTCTCTAATTGGATCATTCCACACCTCCAGGAGAGCCCTAGAAAATGCCACCTTAGGAACCAGTGGGGCTGAGTTACTCATGAGGTCTAATTGCCTCAAACAGAAAACAGCGGTTGAAAGGCTGGAGCGGGGTGGAGGGTTTCATGTTAAATTGCATGGGACTCCACCACAGACTCTCTCCCCTCTTTTGTGTTGTAGAAATGAATAGCGCTGTTGTGGACAGCCCAATGTCATTTGCCTGGCACTTATCCCCACGTGTGCTCCTTGATTCTTAAGTTTGCCGATGTGGAGAATAAAAGCTTCCATTTATCAAGCACTCCCTGCATGCCTGTGGGTGGTAACTTGGCCCATCTCTGGGGTGACTAACTTTAATGCTATCCTGAAGAGTTAGAAACTACTCTGGAAAAACTTAATTATTAGCACATAACTTGGGAAGTTTTGGGACACAAATGCAGCTTTGAAGAACTTTTAAAGATGATTAAAAGAAATTAGACAAAGTTTTAATTATTTGGGTGGCAGTGTCCTATACTCCTCAAGCTTGGGGGTCTGGAGAGGAAGAAGCCAGTCCCTGCCTCAGAAAGAGGCAATAAGCAAATCCCAGTCCTAGGCACACAATGGGCTCTGGGCAAACACTTTTCCTTCCCACTGAGAAAAATATAATCCACACAATTGCTTCATGACAAACCTAGAGGTCAGAGCCAGGGCTCAAGCCCAGGTCCACCTGGGTCCCACTTACCTCAGGGGTATTTACAGCCCCTCCCCTCAGCCCCTTCCACACATGAGGCAATGAGAAGTTCAGGTTCAGCTCCCTGCAACATGGCCAAGCAGCCAAAATGAGGTGAATATCTAAGCAAGTCTCTGTTTAGAGCTGACGGCTTTCGCAGGAGTTTTGTTCCTTTGTTGAGCGTGGAGGAGACAGAGGCTGGACCTAATCCTTGCCTCTCATCCCTTCCAGACACCATTTGCTGCCTTTCTTTCTTCTCACGTCTTCCCCCCAGGGGGCACTGTCCTCTTCACGTGCCACGACGATAGGTCCACACTACCAGGCTCATAGGACCAAGCATGTGTCTCTCATCTGGGGGTGCAAGGGAAATCTCACCGGAACAGAGTGAGCACTGGCAACAGCCCAAGCTGGGAGGCTGTGGCTCAACCTCCCAGCATTTAGCTGACAAAGTGCCAACTGCATGGAATAACACAGCAGAAACTCACTCTGCCCTGACTCTTCAAGCAGGATGCCTCTGTGGGGAATGAGCTCTGAGACGCCAGTCCATGCTGGGGGAGGGGCTCGGATATGCCAGACTGAACTGACTTACCTTGGGACTCTTTGCCCTCCCTGGGGAATGGATGACAGGATGGGAGTTGGAGGAGGCGGCGGCGGCTGAGGGAGGATTGGGAGGAAGGGGAGGGGGGAGCAGTGGAGGATATGAGAAAAAAAAAGCTTTTAAAATAAAAAAAAAAAAAAATTACTACTAAGAAAAAAGTAGGATGCCACAGGGCTGGTTCCACCGACCAGGGGTCCCAGAAAGAATCTGCTGGGCTTCCCTTCTAGTGGGGGATGGCCATTCTTGGCCTGTAGATCTTCCTCCTCAGGGAACAACTGTACTGGATTAAGGACCCACCAGCATGGCCTAATCCTTATTACATCAATGAGTAATTTCCATCCATCATTGGCCAGGGCTTAGAACTTGAATACATCTTTGTTTTAGGATGTGTTTGTTTTGTTATTATTTTGTGGGGTATTTTGAATTATTCTTGTTTTGAGATAGAGTCCTGTTCTTTACCCCAGGCTGGCCTCAAACATGAAATCTTCTAACCTGAATCTCCAAAGTGCTGGGAATGCAAAGTGGGTGTATGCAACCACACTGAATGAAAGAAAAGTCTGTCTGCATCTCTTTTAGCAAGTTATGTCTCCACTGAAGTTAGAAACTAAGACTTAAGAGCAGCGGAGCTACCTGATGGGAGCAGCTCATGCAGGTTGGGAGAGTCTCAGCACAGGACAACAAGGGTAACTTCTCTGCCCCGTTTAAAGATTTACTCTTGGTCTTGGGTAGGAAATGTTTTTCCAACTGGTGTCCTACCCACCCCTATGTACATTTTTAAAAAGGCCCTGTCTTCCAGAGCGGCCTCTATTTACAAAGTCAGTGCCCTGCGGGGGCTCATTATTCCACTGAGTTCTTTTTAACCTCTTTTCAAATGAGCAAGAACATTCCACAATTTCTTCCCACAGGATTAAAATTAAAACAAAAATGCTAGCAGCAACCTGCCCCTTCTCTACCTCAGATCTTCGAAATGCAGAGCGCAAACACTAACCTTGGCCACTGAGCAATAGTTTTTGCAAGTGAGAAGTCGTCATCCAGGAGGGTGGGGGTGTGTGTGAGCAGTGCCTACCCAAACAATGGGTTAGTGGAGACAGGAGGCTACCTAGACCAGGCAATCTAGCTGAATAGGTAAGCTCTAGATTGAATTAATGAACTAATTAATTAAATGGAGGAACTGGAGAGATGGCTTAATGGTTAAGAACACTTGTTGCTCTTGGTGAAGACGAGGTTTTAGCTCCAAACACCCCATGGGGAATTCACAACTGATTGTAACTCCAGTTTGGGGGTGTGGGGGGTGTCCAATGCTCTCTTCTGGCTTCTGTAGGTACTTGCCTGCTTATGGTACACATACATGTGGGGCCTAGAGCGGCTAGACCATATAACTGACCTGACAGGCTTAATGAAAGCCAGACAGACAGCAGGCTCTTGCGGGCACCTGGTGGTTCCAGGAAGGGCCCATGAGAAAAAACCATCCAGGGAGGAGTCAGCACCTAAGGGAAAATACCTGATATTCCAAACATTCCCTTTCTCCGAAAGGGATATTAACAAAAGGACAGATAGTCTCCAGGTACACATCTGTCGATCTGCTGATACAGTTAAACCTTATCAACCACTGCTAAATGCTGAAACATCCAACCAAGCTTGGACCAATTCCAGGACTGTAACCCTGAAGCTCTGAAGTCCCTAGACCTGCCCCCTCCCCAATAAAAACCTTTGCCTGGTGCTGCTCAGGGTTGCTCCTACTCCACTGTGGCATAGGACAGTCAGAGTGACCCAAGCTAGCTTGTCAATAAAGAAACTCTTTATTGGACCTAGTCTCTTGGTGGTCTTTTGGGGGGTCTGGACTCTGGGCACTACAATACACACACTGGCTCATACATACTTGCACACACTCAGGTTCACACACGCCTCCATACACTCAGGCTTACACACATAATAATGCACTTTTGTAAAAGATAAGGTAGAACTGGGCATAATGGTGCATGCCTTCAATCCCAGCACTCAAGAGTCAGCCTGATCCTTTTGAGTTCAGGATAGCCTATCATGATAGCCTGTATCATGAATTCCAGGCCAGCCAGAACCACACAAACTGTCTCAAAAACACAAAAACAACAAAAAAGAGAGCAATAAAGAGACTAACCCCTGGGCTATACATGCACAAGCTTATATGTGCATATAACTACACATCCTGTGCATATAACTTCACATCTTGCAAACCAACTTGCAACCCCGTGCTAACCCCTGGGCTATACATGCACAAGCTTATATGTGCATATAACTACACATCCTGTGCATATAACTTCACATCTTGCAAACCAACTTAAAAGTAACTTTTCTGCCCATCTTATTTTTAGAGGAATAGAAATCATAAAGAATATTCCAGGTAAATATGGGTGAAGACACAGCCTTCAATTAAGCAGTGACACTGTTCTATCCCATCACCCAGAAATGTCCCATAGATCAAGGACACCTTCCAGAAAGGGGCTGTGTCACGTACCGAGACACATCTACTCTGAGGAGGAGCGGGATCTGATGGGCAGTCTCACTAGGCTTGGAGTGACCCTCAGCAGCCTGCTAATTCCCCAAAATACAAGCCAGGACCAGGAGGCATAAGGGAAACCAGGGGAGAAAAGCCCTAGACACGAATTCCAACCAGCACAAGGATCAGCAACGAGTGAAATCTGATGAATAGCACTTTCTTGTCAAAGAGGCATGATAAACCAACTCTGAGGGCCTTTGATCAGCCAGCCAAACATAGAGCAGAGTCTCAGAATTCTTAATCATCCATTATTCTCCATGATACCTGTTTTCCAGTTCTTAACCTTTAAAGTCCTTTCCAAATGGGAGATTATAGAATTTCACACTTTTTAAACTGATCGATTTTACCAACTAGACAGAACACAAATATCTCAGTTGTGTGGTTTTCTTGTACATATAAACTTATATACAACACATAGGGACTATGAGTTGATGTACATATCAAGTATTTCAAATGATAAAAATGTGAGCCACGTCTATTACTGTAAGGAAGTAAGCTCTGTTCAAAACAGGACTTCTGTGTTTGGAAGCACCACACGGGGACACGGGAGAAGATTCTGTGGGAATGAGTGTTTCTATAAGCATCTGGGCTGAGTTCTAATCCCCAACCCCCACATACACAGAGGTATGGCTGCACCAGCCTGTAATCCCAGACTGGGGGTGGAGACAAGTGATTACCTGCCTGAGCAGCAACCTTGTAATGGTGAATTTCCTCTTCGGTGGGAGACAGACTCTCTTTGCAGGTAGGAAGGCCGAGAGCGACAGAGGAGACAGGTCTCGTGTCGTGATCTGGCCTCTGAGTGTGCGGTGCCTGCACACTCACACACATCCTCACACTCACACGCACGCACTTCACAATGCACATCATATACCCCCAAAATAAAAATAATAAACAAAGCTCCAAATCTTACAGTGGAGGGAACTGTATATTGGGGTAGGAAGGTAGGAGGGGGCCACTGGGGGAGGTATAGAGGAAGAGTATACACAATCAGACCTGTGACTATACACAGACAACAAAACAAATCCAACTCCCCAAGTCCTAACAGCACCATTCCCAAACATCCTTCCCCAGACCAGAATGAGCATGAAGAATGCCCTCATCCCACAGAAACCATTCTGTTGGTCCTCTACCCTTTCCCTAACCCCTAAACAAAATTCAAGTACAATGTTAACAGCTTTACCAGAGTATAACATTCAGTAAAACCAACCATTGGAAGTATACAATTATTTTTTAAGTAAGATGGTTGAAACATTCCCATAGCCAAGTACAAAAACATTTCTGTCCTCCTTGAAGGGGTCAGTGGGTAACTGCCAGCCCCTCCCAGATAACCACCCCTCATCTGCCTTAGGCCAGAATCGTTCCTATTACAAGAACCAACTAACAGGGGGCCTTTCATAGCTGATTTCTTTCTAAAAATGTATTTACATTTTTATGAGAATTCCATACATGAGTGCGGTATTTATATCATTTCCACACCTCGCTCTCAGTTCATCCTCTCACCCCTTCAAACCTTCCAGTATCTCCCCACTCTTTCAAAATCAAGACCCTTTTAAACATTACTGTTATACACAAATATAAATATGTAAATATAACCCACCAGGTCCCTTTAGTGTTGCTTGTGTGTGCATATAGTTAGGAATGCTGACATGGGATTGGATAACCCGTCTGGGAACCCATGCCTGCAGAAGACTGACTGACTGTAGCTTTTCATCTAGGGTGGCGTTTTCTGAGAGTCTCTTCATTGGTCCCGGCATGTCATCTAGTGTTGCCTTGCTACAATCTTGTTGAGATTTCAAAGCTGTCACTTAGGTTTGTGAACACTAAGCACATCTAATCAATATAAATGTCACTGCGATTCCCTTTTCAATCAAAGAGGCACTGTTCCCCACAAAGCACACCATAAAAATCATAAAGGCTCCCCTGGGCCCACTAATCACCTCCTCTCTACCAGAAGAATCCAGACTCCAACTCTGTTCCTGAGTTAAGACTCTTCATACTAGGGCTTGCATGGTTTTCTCTACTGAGAAATAGCAAAGGAAATCTGCACGGGCTGCTCTCTGGGGCCAAGGGGCACTATGAAGCTGACCCCACTCTCCTAGCATCCCTTAACTGGACCATGGGCTTCATTTTCATGCTGATGGAAGGTAAGCAGTCTCCATGCTCTTACCCCTTCTCCACATGGACAGACCACTGTGCTAAGGGAAAGTGCTGTAACACAAGAGGCTGACGTGTGCATGGACAGAAGGATAAGGTGACTGGCAGGTGGCTGATCACCATCACCAGGAAGAGCTACAACGGCACTCATCTGTGCCACGTAGGGTGGCCTGCCCTTGGAGGAAGAACAGCTGACCACCTTTGTCTGTTTTTCCCCTCAGTGCTCTGACAGATGATGGGGATGGGGTTGGAAATGGAGCAAACCAGAGAGCAAAGCAACGGGTGAGAGGCAAACCTCCCAGAGAGGCACGGCAGTGATGGAGACGAATCTCTCTATCTGCCCTCAGCAGACCTGATTATGGCTTCTGGTCAAGGGGAGTAACAGTGGCCAGGCTAGTGAGTTTTTGTGCCAAGGAGTAGCACATGCCTCTCTACTTCCTTCCTCACCACAGGGGAGGTGAGGAAGGAGTCTGACTAGATCTGTGGAGGGATCAAAATTAAGGTGTTTCTACAATAAGTGTTCCTTAAAAGGAGTCCAGCCGTAAGGAAAAGGATGTTGGCCTGTGAATTTTAATGGCCTATGCCCTGCCGACCTGTTTTGTTTGTGAAATTCGGTCACTCTAATTAATGAGGTTGCTCCAGGCAACTTTCCCCATCTTACCCTGCCTCCAGCTTGGAGGACAGCCTTCATTTGTGCTTTGTAAAGAGGTCCAAGCCATGCGCCACCACGTGTGTATGCCATGAATAAATAAACAATAAAACACCTGTTTCTTTTGCATCCTTCTCTTTGTGATAAAGCATGTCTGTGTGGCAGGCATAGGCCATACATGTGGAATACAGAGGATTACCTTCTATTTGATACTGCCTATCACGGGATACCAGGCCACATACTGCCTTACCTATGCTGGGCTAGCGGGGCCTGTATGCTTTAGAGATTCTTCTGTCTCTGCTCCCATCATAGAAATGTTGAGATTGCAGATGTGCACATGTCCGGGGGTGGGGAGGAATATCCAAAGTCAGTCTTTATGCTTACATGGCGAGAGAGTTTTATCCATTGAGAGCCCAACATCCAGCCCAACACTTGCTCTTAAAGAACCTTAAGCATCGTGTACACACCATTTCTGGGCTTTATTTTCTGCCAAAGGGCAAGAAGAGTTCTTCAGTTGGCTTCCCTGGTTTTCCCAGCTCGGCTCTCTTAGGCATTTGACTCTGGAAAGGTTAAAGGATGCCCTACCAACAACGTAGGAAAACATGAATTACATACCTTGACTATGGAGAGATCAACAAATGCCAGGAAAACTGTAAAACGAGTAGAAAATGGGCCACATGTTAACCTGCCTTAGGAACCTACTACATCAGAGCGAGATGGGCTTTGGCCTTGGCCCACCACAGTAACCTTGCCTAACAGAAGCTGCTTTCTTCTTGAAGTAAGAAACACTGACCATGGTGTTAAATGGTAAATGGTGTTAGAAGCAACACATGAGGCGGAGAAAACCGTACAAGCCCAACAGAAAAAGAGAAGCACACTCAGGCAGTTGGACCACTATTGCCTGCCTAGGCTTTACCCTGGTATCTGTGTCACCTCCACACTGCTGACCTCTGGGGTCCATGGTTCTCTGTGGCCAACTATGCTATACACGGCAAGGTGATAAGCACTGTCCTCAGCCTTCTCCCAGCAGATGACATCGGAAGACCAAAACTGGCTCCAGGCATTGCTAAGTATCTCCTCAGTGCAAGATGACTCCAAGGTGCCGGCCAGCCACTGGTACACAGCAACTTCAGAGCTGCCAATCTTAGGTTTGGGAAGACAAGGAAATTATCTAAGTGAAGACCTGTCACTTAGGATGCATTAACAGACAGACTCCTCTAACGGTGACTCTCTAAGGTCACTGCTGAAATGTGAAGCAGTAGAGAAAGCCAACGCTGTGGCCATCTGTCCTCAGGCCCTAAACTGACAGTGTCTTTCAAAGAAATAATAAAACAGAAAGAGCACCACATGTATTTGAAAACACAACATGGTTTTTAAAATGTCAATGTTGTTGCTATTTTTATTAGAAAAAAAAAAATGAGTGGTTAAGTGGGAAGGGGGTCCTTCATCTACAAGAATGGGATTTCTGGGGTAAGTTCCTGGCCAGGGGCACTGAAGAATGCAACGTGCCCTACAAGTTTAGAAGATGTGTGCACTCATGAATACAGTGTGATAGAACAGAACACTTCCCTGGAAGTCAACGCATTTGAAAAGCACCAGACACATACATCGTAGGTGCTGCCTCCTCGCTCTGCCCTTGAAGCAGCCCAGTGATAGGGGCTCAGCTACTAAGAGACTGGAAAGACAGGCCACACTGACCCCGTATCTTCAGTTCAGGGCCCTGAGCAAATGCTGCCAGTGACCACCAAACAAACAACACTGAAGAGAGCCTGATGCCATCCACACCCCATGAAGCCAGCTCAGCCAGACAGCATGGACCAAGTCCTTACAGGTTACGAGCTCAAGTTTTGAAGTATATTTTTGGAGCAAAGACTTTAATGTACCTCTTGTGCAATTATTCTACTGCTTGGGATCGTAACTCCATGCACAATGCTCAAGGCTTCTGAGTCTTCTATAGACAAAACGAGGAAAAAAAGAATGTGAATGTATAATGTCAAAGCTCTTACTTCAACAAGAAACCCTCCACATCCCACCCACACCTGCTGGGAGCCATCTATGAAACAGAGCCAGCTGGAGCATGCTTTTATGTCTCCTGGCTGGGGACTGACTTGTTCTCGGTGCGTGGCAGAGGTGGTGTGCAAACGGGAGAGAAAAGGCTGCATTCAGCAAAGGTCAATATTAATAGGATATTCAATGTCAAGAAAAACAGACACCAAACTTATCATAATGGCTGCCTCTGCATGGTAGATTTTTTTTCCTCTTCCTTTTGTTAAGTTTTATGAGCTCAAAAAATTTCCTTTAAGGGAATGTAATATTTTCTTTGCCAGAACTCAAAACAATTTAATAGCTTTACTTTCTTATTACAAAGTTTAATCAATATTTTCTGGCATTGCATATCATGAGGCTGCAATGCCCAGGGCTCTATCACCGCACCCCCGCTCCCAAGAGCACCAATTTCTACCCTCCATCCCTCCAGCTAGATGGCTTTCTGCAGCATTCTCTGGCATCTGGCAGCTACACCATTTAAGACACTGGAGCTCTTCTGAGCTATGAGCCTGCAAAGTCCAATAATCATACAACTCTCCAACTCACTCACAACTTTCCATTTCTACATTCCTGGGAGAAGCATGCTACATAGTCAGCAGCGACATCACAGCACAAGCTGACATGACAGGACAGCAAAAGGCTCCTTCATGTGTCGCACTTAGCTCCTACAAGGCTGGGGACTGATTGCATTCACCTCCACCTTTACAGTGTGCATGGACGACATAACCAAAGTATTAGCAAGCACAGGATGAGGATACGTCTCTACATGAAAAGTGTAGATACACAGAACCAGCACCGACAAGGACTTCCCATATTTCTTGGAGCAGCTGGCAGACAAAGCAGAAAACGACGGAAAGCAAAGGTAAGCTGCAAAGAGCCCAGCTGAGGGCTTCGCCTCTAATCATGCAAGCAGGTGATAAGACACAAAACATGGAGAAGTGTCAATGGTCACCCTGAGCAGCTTCCTGTGTGCATGGTGCCCACAGTCAGAATCAATGGTCACCCTGAGCAGCTTCCTGTGTGCATGGCGCCCACAGTCAGAATCCACGTTGCAGGACACGACAGTGACAGAAAACCTCAGGCAAGGTAAACAAAAGCCACAGTACCTTCACTTTTGATTGGTCAAATGGGGCTAAACTTTACTGGTACTTCAGGGGCCTAGGGGCTTGGAGAAAGGGCTTACTACATGAGTGTGAAGACAGACACGGAGCCCTAAAACTGATGCACATGTGGGTGTGTGATGCCAGTGCTCACAAGCCTGAGACAGGAAAACACAGAGCAAGCTGGCTAGTTATATTGGCTAGCTCTGAGTTCAGATGAGAGACTGCCTGATGATTAGGATCAGAGTGATTGAAGGTGACTCCTGACATTAGCTGAGGGCCCCACATGTGAGTGTATGTGTTCTTGAGCACCCTTCACACATGCACACCTACATATATGTAAGCATAAATATACACATATGTGCACAACCCAAAAATATTTTAATTAAAAAACAAAATGACACTATAGGGGGCTTAGAGAAGAAATATTCACAAAATTTCTAGTATACATGATAGGTCCTCAAAAATAAAGGGCTTTTCAGGACCACTTAGCTGTCCAGTATGGGGACAGGGACCTACCCGACACAGCCCTGCATAGCCACCTGGGGAGGTTTCCTTAGGGGCATACTTTATGGTTCTACTGTTTCCACTCTCCCGTCCTCATCAGTCATCAAGGGTACAATGCACACTGGAGCTGGAGGTAGCTCAGAGGTGAGGGCTTTAGCCATGAGGCCTGGCAAGCTAAGCTCCATCCCCAGGACCCAACTGTTGGAAAGAGAAAACCTACTTCAGAAAGCTGGCCTATGACTTCCATGTCACCTGTCACTCAAAATAAATTAGTGCTAATAGAATTTTAAGTGCAAATTATTAGCCAGTAGGTTATAGGGAGGGAGCATTGGCTCTGTTGGAGATCTACTTAACAGAGCATGGTGGAGGCTCACTTGACAGCCACCTTGAGGATTATCGCTGAGCTGTTGTATGTGTCAGCATATGGAGGCTTTGGGGTCCACTCTCAGCATTGCCACCACCCCATACAACTCCACCCCAAATTAAATCCTCAAAGAAATGTAAACATCAATTATAACTTCTTTATTTCGCATTTTGGGGTACTAAGTCTCACATAGCCACATGAAATTTTATGTAACTAAGGATGACCTTGAATGTATAGGTCAATGAGAACCTAAAGTAGCTTTTAATAGAGTTTGGTGACAGGGCACTGAGGAAAGGCAGGCGCCTCCTCCAACATTACCCAGATTTTGCTGGCATTCCAGAGTTTAGAAACACCACCCTCTTTCTGTACCAGTAATACTTAAAAGAGAATTGGGAAGGTTTTTCTTATGACTCCATTTAAAATTAGAGCAGGCTGACATGCTAAAATTATTGTATTCATCTGGTTACAGTTGCAAATGTCTTTCCTTCTACCCCGGGCTGTGTTAAAATTCCAAAGAACAAACTGGTATGCACAAAAGCCTGGGAAAAGCATGAAGGCTGCTGTTTCACCAAATAATTAAGCCATGACTTCATCTCCACCGCGCACCTGCAATATAATTGCTTCCCAGAATCACATGTGCAGATGGGTTTGCGAGCTGCAAGTCCACATAATAAAAGTCAGAGGCGTTATTTGGACAAGGTTTTGGACCTGCAGAAGCCCTGCCCCAGGCAAACACATCCACTAATTAACCACAGTGGTTTCACCAAGCTGCGAGCTCAGAAACAGACTTCGGATAAGAGACAAGAGACTGGAGACTGGACATTCTGTTCCCTCCTCATGGGAAGGCTCCACAGCAACCTGCAGGGTGATTAGCCAGCTCTCTAAATAATAAATAACACACCAGGGCCCTCATTCTCACTTGGACTCATAGGAAGGTGACAAATGGAGATTGCTGTTATTTAAAAACCATCATTTGAAAATCATTTAAATCACTTTATACTTGCAAAATGCTTTATAGTTTACAAGCACTTTCATGGGACTCAGAAGCAAAGGTGGCTGTTATTCCCAGTGCGTTGGCTCCCAAGCAAGCGTCGTTTGAACACGATGTATGAGGAGACGGGTAGGAACAGCATCCTTGTCTTCAGCAGCCCATGTGATTTCAAAGAATTCTCATGTCTGCCCAACCTGCCTGTTACTTTATCCAAAGAACAGGAATGGAAGGGCTGGGGAAGAGAATTGAAGGCAGAGAAAACTGTGTACAAATGCCAAATCAGGAAGAGGAGAATGAGCATGTTTGGGGAGAAGTTGGCATCCAGGGAACCTGGGAAAGGAGAGTGATCCAGTCTAGACTGGAAGAGAGAGTGGGTCAAATCCAGGATGTTCTTATGGGAGGTTAGAAATGAGAAATAAAGGTACATATCAGCTAGACCGCAGGATCTCTCAGGCCAGGACATCTATTAAGCCCACAGGTGTCAGACGTCACCTGGAAATCCCCGTTCCTTCCAAAGATTCCCAGGTGCTCCAAAGACAAGCAACAGGTCAGCGACTAGGCAGCTGCCAAGGTCATCAAGGCCATGACTCTGCCTTGTGCTTACTTAGGATAACTGTTAAGCATGTCCTGTATAAATTTTAAGCAAAAAAATAAACAAATAAAAAATAAGTCTCAGAACAACTCATACATAGATACTCTAACATTCCAAAAATAAATATTATTGTTTAAGAATTTTAACATTCACTACTTCTCAGCTGAACATCCTAACACAGTTCAATTAACAAATTGGAATTGATCCTTATTTTTGGGCTGAAATTTTTAGCTTAAACGACACAACCATCTTGGAGAGAGGAAACCATTCAAGACCCCACTGAACACGATCAGCCAGTCAAATATGTTTACCAACTGACTTACCTAAAGTGGACCCCAAGATGGACACCCAGCAAGTTAGTCTTGCCAATCGGAGACTTCCAATGCTTTCCATTTGAAAAATGAGGGCTTTGGGAGCAGAACAGGTAACTAAGTAAGCATTCTTCAACTCCTGGCTGTCTCCAGGGAGTGAGAATGTCAGATCTGGGCTATCTGTTTGCCCCTCCTTCCTGGGTCTGCTGAGCCTCCTCTCTATCCTAACATCGTGGCCTCAGCCACCACCAATCAACTGGAAAGCTTGTGCCACAGTTTAGAAGAGAGACTAGCTAAGGCTACTTTGCGAAATACCAACTTATACCAAGTGAGACATCCAAAGCACTGACCCTACTCATCACACTGTTACAGCCTGTTAGGTAAGTAGATACAGACCCGAAAAAAATAAAAATCTCTAGGGACACAAATTTTTGTTTTGTTTTACAGAATAATATGATTTCTGCTCCTGCCAGAACAAAACCAAAACCAAACTCTTTGAAAACTTCTGGACACTCACTCCAAACCTATCTTTCCTCACAGAGGAAGAAATAGTAACATGTCGACTGGTTTCTATGTAGGCAAGGAATAAAAGATAAGTGGACCAACTTAATGTCACATTTAACTGACAGTCCAAAACATCTGGAAACCTATCCTTGGTCAAAATAGTTTGTGGACTCAGTCATAGGAGAAACAGAAAGATCTGGTTGCATGAAATGGCTGTTTCCATCAAACTGTCCCACTGTGAATCCTTCTGCTAATCTTGGACAGCAAAGAACACCTCTGTGAGAACCAGCCTGAGCTGCCCCATAAAGCCCTTGCTCTGTCTTTCTTTAAGCCCACGAAGTTCATCTCCTCTTGCTCCACCTTGTCACTGCAATGTCCTGGCTTGATTTCAATACATCCAGGTCACTAGTGAGCTTAGGAATCACATCACTGCTGATTCATGCCACTTGAAGGCATGCTCAAGCCTTTCTCTGGACTATGTCAGGCCTACAATTCTTTCCATGAATTTCAAAGTCACCACTGACTGTTTCTTGTTCCCCAGAGTAGGGTCCACATGTCCTCCCCTAGGCAGCCTCTCTTCACACCCCTGATGGGGCTTTGTGTCTCGTGCTTTGGCAGGCAGCGACTGCATGAAGCTGCGCTTAGTTATGAGATAGATGCCACCACCTCCTGGGCAACCACACCCGGCCCTGTTCTCGAAGGCCCCCTAGTCTAAGTGAAACAGGATAACCACCTTTCTCCTGCACCTCATCAACCAAGAAAAAGATGACTCTGGATGCTTGGTTCCTGGTCCAGCCACTTACTAAACGCCCCTCAGATCAGAGCACACATGGAGAGCTCCAAGAGGCTACAACGTATGGGCTTCCCACTCTGCTGGCTACTTCTTACCTATCTCATCCTTGTAAAACACTTCCTTTTCTTATTAAAATCAGTGCTGTTCTCTATCTCCCTGTCCTACAAGGAAACAACTGTGGTGTGCAAACAGAATTGTGTACTAAATAGTTACTGATCTCATGATTGAGTATTGTTACTAGAATGGTCAAAAACAAACATCAAGCCCCTGTAGCACCCTGGGTTGGTTGGGCCATTGCACAATGAGATGTTTTCAATCCTCTCAGTATTTAACATCGGATGAATGACAATGAATAATACCGGTCACTGATGGTATTCTATACTAATAGTGCCAAGGTACAGTGCTCCAGGATGTTTCAAAGCTGAGTTAGTGAGTAGTCACAAGCCACAGGTGGCTACTAGGTTCCCACATATTGCTATTGTTTTCTTGAGTATGGCTAATACAATTGTGGGTTTTTAAAATTTTTATTTATTTATTATGTATACAGTGTACAGAAGAGGGCACCAGATCTTATCATAGATGGTTGTGAGCCACCATGTGGTTGCTGGGAGTTGAACTCAGGACCTCTAGAAGAGCAGTCAGTGCTCTTAACCTCTGAGCCAGCTCTCCAGCCCTGAGTATGGCTAAAACAATTGTATTTCAAATATTACTTAATTTACAAAGTGTCACACAGAGCAAGTAAGCACTGTATTGAAGGATGCACTTTTAGACCAGGTATTTAATGTCTTAACAAACACAAAATTTCCTCCTATGGTTTCCTCTGCCCAGCATTTCATTCTTGCCAAGTACTCTGCAGCTTCCTCTATGACTCAGGGACCTCATTTCTTTAACTTAAAATTATAGGGTTATTCTAAGAGAGAAATAGGAGTATATTAAGACTTTGGATTAAACACTGAATTCAGTGGTTCTCACCATCCCCTATTTGTATAATAAATGGCTACTTTTTACATTCTCTATAGCATGTGCTGTTGCTGCAATGGCTGTGGGTGCTTCCAGAACACCACGCTGAAGGGCACACACACACACACACACAGAGTACTTTCTGTAGACCAGGAAATATCAACAGAAAAACCCCTGCAGGGGAAGATAATTACACTCTACTTCCCACTCTTGGGAAGGCCTTTCCAAGGTCCACCCACTCAGTTTAGTTTGTGCTCCAAAGAGGTTCTTGTAAGCAACACAGAGACTATTGTTTGCCCCAAGGACTCTCCTCAAGAGAAGCTTTGTCTCCACGTTCTTCAAGACACTCTCCAAGAAAATATGGATAAAAAACTGGGCCAAAGGCTGTCAACTTGGAGTTGTTTACACAGACCCTTCTTTTAAGGGACCATAATGGAGCAGGGAGGGCCACTCACTCTCAGGACTTAGAGACTTGAAGGTCAGGAAAGTCACAGCCACTAGTTGTGAGAGGCTGATGAAGTGTGTGGAGGCTGCAACTCAACTGTCCTCACAAAAGCCCACATGCTAACCGCTCAGTTGGCAGCCTGGGGGATTCCTAGAGTTTCTAGGTTAGGGCCTAGGAGAAAGAAGTTAGGTTACAATACTCTTGGGATACCAGTAACTCTGGCCACCCTCACTTTTTATCTCTTTACTTCTTGTAGCCATAAGGTGACTGACTTCCTCTGCCTCTGTCCCTTGTCCCATGATAGTATAGGCCCAAGTGATTATGGACAGAACCTCTCAAACCCCGAGACAAAATGAACTTAAATTGATTCTATCCAGTTATTTGTCACAATGACCAGAAAGAGAACACAGTGAGAGGTCCAAGAGTGTGGTCCCCAGTACCAAGAGACTGAATGTGATCCTATGACATGCATGCCCTGCAGAAAACTGGCCCTCGTGACAGTTACTCTGTAGGTCTGGAGTTCAGCTCCACAGGTCCTGCATGTGCAACAAGCCATTTTATTGAAAAACAAGAACAAAAACCTCAGTGAGGGTCAGATCTGTGTTAGGGAAGAGGTGTGACTATAGCTCCCGTCTTGGGGCCTGAGGAGAGGGTCTACCTGCTTAGCCATGCAGAGTGGGAGAATCCTCTAGAAACAAAGCTTGGCTGGTAATAAATCTTCTGCTAACCTCATTCTCCCAAAGAAAATTTATCTCCATCTACCCACATGAAAAGCTTGAACTGTAGAATGTAGGGGAGGGTGGTGCATAGGGAGAAAGAAACAGAGATCACTACTTCTTTATTCCTTTACAAAAGCATACATCTCCCAGGTCCTGCCAGTCTACTATCAATTCCATCACTAGATGCTGATGGTCCTAGGTACAGGACCTTCAGTGAGATCCCATCAACTTGCTCCCTCGGGACTAAAGTCAATGACAACCTCCAGGATGGGGCAAACTCTTCTACAGCTCTATGAAAAAAAAAAAAATCCCTATGAACATCACAGTGCTCAGCAGGTGCTTGTCTAGATGGAGATCCTTAGAATTTCACCTTCTGCTTTCTCTGGCCCAGGTGTAACACATCAACCCTGAATACAGTAAAGGCAGCAGTGTCTCTTACAGACCGATTGTGTAGTCTTGCAGATGGATACCTTCATCTATCACAGGAAACTGACATATTTTCAAAGTAAGAAACTAGGTATATAATTCACACAGGTAGTAACGAAACTGTTTTCTAGGGCAGGGCTAACCCGTTAAGATCTCTCATACTGGGCTAAACTTGAACCCTCACCATTAGCCAGCATTAACACTGACACCAAATCCTTCTTTTTGGGATAGAAACGTTTGCTGGACTTACTTGCCCATGTGGACAAAGTCCAGGCCAAACGCATGGCTCCTGCTGGCCACTGAATAAACACCAAGTCTTGGCACAGATCTCACCTGGCATGAGAGTAGATTTTGATGGTCTGTGGGATAGATACCAGTGACAGCTGACAGCTGACATGGGATATTTGAGTACACAGTACCACACACATTAATGAGTTATAAAATATCATCCCACTGAGTGAAACGGTTCAGACTGGGGGAGAAAAGCAGTAGGAACTGCTGTTCCCACAATGCCCAGAAATAGAATTCATAACATATGATGGGACTAATTAAGACATCTGGGAACTTGGTAAAAATAAATAATTATGTAATGAAGGCTGTGATGACTTAGAACAAACAATTAAATCCCATGCAAGCCAATATCTCAACCCACACATACACCTCACTTATTGAATCTCTGGTTGGGATTAAACTGAACACTGGAACCAGGGGCTGCTATCTCTACTAAAGCAAAACAGTGCTTGACTTTGTAAGTACTCGAAACCATTGGGCTAACACCACCGTCCATTAGGACCATGAGAGACATCAAGAGTGAAATGAAAGAAGGCATCATGTCTGCCCACAACAGAAATGGGGCAAACTCTTCTACAGCTAGAAGAGGACAAAACACATTTACACAATGAAATGAGCACTGAGGGGCACAGGAATTAGTCACCGAGAGACAGGAAACAGCAGCTGAGGGACATGGGAAATAACCATTGAGGGACAGAAAATAGCCACTTAGAGACTTAGGAAATAGTCACCAAGGGACATGGGAAATAATCACTGAGAGACACAAGACATAGTCATTGAGAGACAAGAAACAGTGACTGAGGGACACAGGAAACAGACACCGAGAGATCCAGGAAACAACCACTGAGGGACTGGGAAGTAGACACCGAAGGACACAGGAAATAGCTAATGAGACATCGAGGAACACAGGAAATAGCCACTGAGAGACACAGGAAATAGCCACTGAGGGACATGGGAAATAGCTATTGGGAGATATGGGAATGAGACACTGTGAGACAGGGAAATAGCCACTGAGGGACACGGGAAATAGCCACTGAGGGACACAGGAAACAGCCACTGAAGAACACAGGAAATAGCCACTGAGGGACACAGGCAATAGTCATTAAGGAATAGAAAGGCTCTCTGGGAAGCACTAGTTTTTAGGTCAATACTGGTGAACTTAAAGGAAGTGACAAGTATTTCATAAGCCTCAGCCAGTTCAAGGCGGCCTGGTGGGCATGGTAAGCTATTTGCACTTTGTTCCGAGAGTAGAGGAAAATAGCACATAGATATATCCATCAGTGGATATATAACATCGCTTGTGCATAATTTAATGTCATTCCCCCTCTGGCTCCAAAGACCTCAAACTCAGAGAGGGCAAAATCACAGAAGTTTTCTTCATCAACATATTCTCTCCCAGTATTGAGTGAGGCAGGGAAGAGATCAAGCAAACACCGAATAATCAATCAACCAATCCACCAACAAGTCTTCTCCTAGGCAAGGAGTGAACTGTCAGGATAAGGGAAGCAGAGAGATAAGCTGGCTGTGGGTGACTGATGGGCCAACAGGGAGACTGCACAGCCTGCAGGAGACAGGATCATAGGGCCTGATGGCTGCCTGGTGATAAGGACAAGAAAGCAGGGGGAAAGCCGGTATGGAGGGTGTCTAGAGGGCACAGTAAGTCAGGAACAAGAATAATGGAGGCAGAAGAGCCGAGCAGATTCAGTGGTTCACACATTCATCTAGGGACTCATGAACCAGCATGGGGCCTGCCTGGTCCACTTGAGTCTCTACTGACATCACTCAGAAACCACTGGCAGACACCACCAAAGGGACCGCTAAGGCCGGTGAAGATACAGGATGGTATCTGATGATGGCTTTGATCAAGTTCAGTTACTACCATCAACTGCCATAGAAAAGAAACCACTGATCCCACTATGCTATTAAGCATGTCAGTTTCAACTTAGACAATCATACACAGCCCAAGAATGAATGAAGTCTCTGTGACAGAGGCCCACAATGGGAATGCTATCTAATACGTTTCAAAGCAACTGAGTCTGGAGATACACAATGAAATCACCCAGCTCTCTGGAGCAATGCTGGCTCTCTCATGACAAGCAGAGCCTCCTCGGGGTGTGAATTTCTGTGAGAATGAAGAAGCAGGTCAAAGCACAGGGAGCAAGAAAATTCTGGATGTGCCATGTGCATCCACCTCCCTCTGTCTACAAGTCAACTAACATCCATATTTCCTGAATTGATTCTGGATGAAATAAACTGAGTAGCTGAGCCAGGAAAAAAAAAACAGAAGTGGCTATGGAAAGCAGTTCCATGACAAGAAAACCAAACTTAATTCATTTTACATCAATTATTTTCTTACTTGTTTTTAAGTATGTATATTGGTAGTGTGTCGTATTTGTTTACATCTGTGTAGAGGCATGTGTATGGGTGTGCATGCATATGTGTGCATGTGGAGGCCTCACTGTATTGACTGAGGCAGAGTTCACCAATCTCAGCTGGCCTAGTTATCCAGTTTGCTCCAAAGATCTCATTCTTGGGATATGAATGCTGAGCTTACTACTGCTGCCACACCTGCCTACTTCATTGCAATGCAAGACAAGGAAGATGGCTTTCTACAGACGCATGGAAGAGAGGTCTCTTCCACATGACAACAAATTTAGGAAGGAGCAAAAATATGTATACCATTTCATGTTACCCTTCAAAATTAAAAAAAAAAAGTCCTAAACTCAAGGACACATGTGAACTGTTGTAGTCTGAATTACCTACTTTACCAAATGAAAAATGAGAAAGAGAGCATTAGTGCTATGCTTCAGACACAAAGACAGCAATACTGATTCCTTTTTGAAATGCCTTAACAACATAAATGCAGCAGTTTTCCAAGCCTTTCATTCTGAAGTCAGGTCAGAATCAGGTTGACCAGTGAACCCCATAGATCCACCTGTATCTCCCTACTAGCACTGGGATTACAAGCATGTTGTCATGCCTTTAATCTGTATGACTCCAATGATGAGAACATTTAGAGAGACTTACAAGTCCAACACGGTATAAACTACATAGAAGTAGCTATGGAAACCTGAAACATGACTGATTCGTATAACTTTCAAACTGAAATTTTAAAAGTATTTATTATTTACGTGAGTTCAGATGCTACATCCCCTGGAGCTGAAGTGACAGGTGGTTCTGAGCCCTCCAATGTGAATGCTAGAACTAAACTTGAGTTCTCTGGAAAAGAAGTATGTGCTCTTAAGCAGAGCCATCTCTACAGCCAAACTAACATTTTAAGTGCATTTCATTTCATTACAAGCCATTACATGCAGCTCGGTGTGCTGCCATATTGACTAGTACAGTTTAAAGGATACAGTCTAACTTCTTTGGAATGCCCTCCCAAACTGGAGATACTGTGAAATTTAGCATTTGTTTTATTGTTAAGTACAGATCTTTAAATGTAGTCAGCAAGAAATGTAGGGTGGTATGTCCAACAAATAAACTAAGACATTGTTCTTCGACATCATAAGCCCCACTGACTATCATACTCTGAGTTGCTGTGATAAAATACCCAATGTCAAAACCTTGGGGGCTGAGGTGTTTCAGTTCAGTTATGAATGTTTCCCTTCACAGGCCTTGGCTCGGCTCCTCTGAGTTTACAACAGTGGCAAGAACAAGGTATAAAATGTAAGGACATACCTTCAAAAGCCAACTTCCAACTAGGCCCCAACTTCTAGTCTTTAAATCCCCCAATACAGCCATCATATTATGTATTCATCATGGGATTAGAACATTGATTAGGTCGGAGCCATCAGGATCCAATCACTTCCTCCAAACTCCATCAACTGGCAACTAAATACCCAAGCTAGCCTATGGGAGATACTGTGTTCTAACTGCAACACTGACCAGCCAGACAACAGGCTACAGGGATTTCAGGTAAAAATGTAGCTACTTAGGAAAGGAAAGGCTTTTAAATCTGCTTCCCCTCAAAGGAAGAGCAGATGTCCTGAGGAACAGTGCAGGTCTGGCTGACAAAATGGATATTTCCAGACTCAAAAACGACTCCAATGCCATGGCAACTCAAGACTTAATACTGTCACTTGGGAGGGCTGTGATTCTGTAGGATTTTAGCTTCTGTTTGTCATCTTGCTGCTCTATAAAGTCTTCTGGGTGATTCTATCAGTACCTCGGTGCACTGTTGTCTTTCCAGGCACTTACAGAAGACTGCTCTACATCAGGAGGTGGAAGTCAGCCACAGCCTCCTCAGAATTCCAAGCCTTTTTTGACATTAAATTCACACAAATGGCTTCCTCTAGGCTTCTCTCTGGATTTCTCCATGGGATGAGATGTCCTCACTTTCCCCTTAGGACAATTACAAAGTCAAATTACAGGAAAATCAATTTTTTCCTCCCCCCAAATCTCAGCTAGAGCTTACAGCATTTGTGCAGTTATCCTGTTTAATCAAAAAAGAAAAAATGATCCTTCTATAAAAGTATATAAAGACAAAGCCATTCAAGAACAGAGTCCTCATTATTCACAAAAAATCATTACCACAGAGATAAGCATAATTATTTTAGAGAAGTCCATTTTGACAGCTCATTTTTTTTCAGCAATGTCAAAAAAAACATTCATTGGAAAGAATTTTCCAGAAATTCTTTCTTGAGATTAAACCTCTTTTAATCTTCTTGGATAAAAATCATTTCAAAAGTTATGTATTTCTTTACATTTTAAACAGAAACGTGGATTGTGAACTTCTCTATACAACACCCATGGCTGTTGCTAACCCAGCCACCATCTTCTGAGCTTGGGTTGGGCAGGTTGCCGCTTTCTTGACTTCTTCACACAAAGAGCTGAGCTTTCATCCCACAGCCTGCACAGTCCTGTGCTCTAGGTCTTGGAAATGGCCATTGTGACCGTGTGGGTTAACTGAGTTAATCACACTCTTAATGAAGAGCTAAGGGGGAAACGTGGATGGAGTGCACAATACACCTGCTTGCTGAAACATTTGGACTCCCCTTGGCTCCTACTGGAGCTTGGCATACACTCAAGGTAGGACATACCTTTTAAATAACAGCTAAAATCCAAGTCTCAATGAGAGTCAACTGAGGGGTTAGGGAATAGCAAAGTCTATAAAGTGCTCACTGTATAAGTATGAGGACCCAAGTTTGATCCTCAGGAGCAGTGTAAAAAGTCAGACGTGGTGGCGCAGTCTGGGGTACTGGGAGAGACAGGAAGATCCCTGGGGCTCAGTGGCTATCCAGTGGAACCTAATCGGAGTGAGACACCCAGTCCTAAGTCACCTAAGTAATGACGATCAAGGCTGTACACACGTATACACACACACACAGAGTCAGAATTAAAGGTGCCAGTTCATTCCCGTAAACACCAGAAAGAGGCACAGTTCACTAACAGCTTCCGATGCCTCTGGCAGACAGTTCCGAATGTCAGAGTCTTAGCTCTAATGTTGGTCCCTGTCACAGCTTTTCTCTTTGCAGCTGACACAAGTTAATTTTTACTCCTTAAAATTAGCTGGTGCTAAAAAAAGATTTGAGTGCTCCACTTTTAAAGAAGTCCGTGGTTACATTACTGGGGAGACCTGAAACCAATGACAGATGTCCACTGAAGGAACAGTAGGTGACCCTGAAGGCATGACAAACCCAGTCCAGCTCATGGGTAAATGAGTGCTTTCAGACTTCAGACTGATGGCAAGGACTAGGAATGCCACTAAGAAGGGACACAAGGTACCTTTCTAGAACAAGTGGTTTCCATTATCAGTTGTGGTTATCTAGTTAATTTGTGTGTGGTGTTCTTATTTATTTACAAAGTTTTTGTAAAAAAAAAACAAAACAAAACAAAATAATAAACTTTATTTTTAAAAAATTGTGATTAATAAATTTATTTTGCCATCTTGAGTTTACTGCTTTTTATATATAACTGTCAATTTCTTCTAATTGCCCAAATAGTAATATTTAGATTCCAAAAAGTACCTTCAGATTTGCTCTACATGCAAGCAACCCAATTTGTATCATTAGCCCAGCCAAACTATCACAGCATTTATACACATTGAGTGTGAAGTCAATGAAACAGAGCAAAAAAATCCACTAATAAGTTTGAGAGAAAAAGAATGCCATGCAGTTGGGTTTTTCTATAATAATGAATTTGTTTGCCAAAGTTAGGGTTTAAAGAAGTGAATGAAAACAACAACCTTAAAAGCAAAGCTAAACTAAAAACCATCCAAAGTTTGAGTTTAGTGACTCAGCAGTCACGAGTGCAGACACCGTGCCATATACCTGGATCCCATTTGGGTTTGTGGATCCATAGGAACCAGAGAGGAGTCAGAGGAGACAGACAAGGAGTTACAGCGTAGGGTATATAAAGGAAGGAATAGCACAGACAGACAGACAGATGGACAGACGGACGGAAACAGCGAGCTGCAGGTACGCTGTGGCAGAGAACTCAGGAAATGTGTCAAGGCCTGGGAGCTAGTGATTCCTGGAGTGGTTTGGGGGGCTAAGGAGAAAGAGTAGGTATACACCAGACAATCAATCCTGAATGCTCCTAGGACACCAACAAGCCCGTGCACACCAGATGGACAATCCTGAACACTCTTAGGACACCAACAAGCCTCTTTGCTCAGGCCACTGATGGTTTTAAGCAGATCAGACTCAGGGTATAAAGGAATGAACCCATCAGAAGAAGGTGGAGGGCTAGCCCAGTGGTTAAGACACTGGCTGCTCATGGACCCAGGTTCAATTCCCAGCACCCATGTAATAGCTCATAGCCATCTTTAACTCTAGTTCCAAGGAATCCAATGACCTTTTCTGCAAGTACCAGGCATGCATGTGGCACATAAATATAGACACAGACTAAACACCTGTACATATAAAATAAGGACTTGTGGTTTGTTTGTTTTTTGAGCAGAGGGTGGGAGTAGAGCACTGGAGGAACAGAGGAAATGGAAATAAGGCCAAGAGGAAGAACATGTGAGCTCGGTCCATGGCGGGAGGGTGGGTGCAGACAATAGGGTGCATGGTATGGAGACGACTGGTTATAGCCTACAGAACTGAGAACCAAGGAGCAATGGATATGGGTGAAGGATGTCACACAGAACAAGATACAGTGGGGACAGACAGGTGAGAGAAGGCAGGGGATACTAAGCTATCTAAACTCCATCTGCTCCCTACAGAGCCACAGGCTCAGGCTACACCTGCCTTTTCCTCAGATCCCCTGCCTCCACCTCCTAAGTGCTGAGGTCACAGACATGCTCCACCATTGTACATCAGCTTCTTCTGAAGTACCAGGGCACACTGGTGACAGCAGCAGATGTGTGACCAGCAAGGGGACACCCGCCCCAGGTGTGGTGGCTGATTTGAATGGGAATGGGCCTCATAAGCTAATATATTTGAATGCCTGTTCTCCAAGAGTGGAATTGTCCTGAAGGATTAGAAGGTGTGACCTTGTTGGAGAAAGTGTGTCACTGGGGGGGGGACTCTGAGGTCTCACAGGCCCACACTACACCCAGTTCTCATTCTCTGCTGCTGTCTATGAATTGGGATATAAGCCCTCAACGGCTACACCCTCACTGTGCCTGTCTGCTTTTTGGCCATGATGATAAGGACTAAACCTCTGAAACTGTAAACAAGCTCCTAGTTAAAGGCTTTCTTTGGTAAGAGCTGCCTTGGTCATGGTGTCTCTTCACAGCAATAAAATAATGACTGACATACTAGGCATAACTGTGAGGAGGGCTGGCAGTGTGTCCCCTTCAAACTGAACCACACAAGCCTTTAAATCTGCACTGGCCACTGTCATCAGTTGCTGGTCACAAGTGGCTATCAACACTTAAGGAATCAAAATTACATTAAAAAAAATGCAGCTCCTTGGCCACAAGAGCCATGGCAGAGGATCAGGGTCTCAGTCTGCCATGATAAGAAGCTTCTCCCCCAAAAGGCTCTGCTCTAAACTCATATTGTGAAAAGCTTTTATCCAATATCTAGTAGTAAAGGTAAGGGATGACCAAATTTAATTTTACTAGTAAAAAACTTTATAATCATGGATGATTTCAACATTCTCAGTGAAGAGAATCAGCATGTGGAAACAAACCACTTTAGTATTTTCTCGAATGTACCCAACATTCAAAGAACTGAAATCACGGCAGTCCAGAGATAGACGTCTTTTCACCTATACTTAGAAACAGTATCTATTATGCTGTCAGCATAAAGAAAAATCATTAAAATGGTAGGAAAAAACTAGCTGGCTTATCATAGCAGGTGTCAGAAATCACTCACGAATAAATGAATAAAGTAACATTCAATTTACGACACAGCCCATGAAATCAAGAAAACCATCATTGTGGAATTGCTAAATTTTATGTTTTTCCAACTAGCAGGTCCTATGGGTTTTTTAAAATGTGTATGTGGAGGAGGCAGAATTATTATGCCAATAAATATGATCCATGAATTGGCAAGAGCTGCTCTAGCAAGGGTGGGGATGATGCACTGGCCCAGAACTCAGCACACCACACACCCATGTGCACACATGAACCCCATTCCCTTTCTCGGCCCATGTCTTCAGGATAGGCTGCAGGAGGCTGGCAGGGAGATCTCTAATGAGCCCCTAAGGAGAGTCTCATTATGCAAGCAGGGTGGGAAACTTCCACTCTAGATGATTCAAAGCTTGTTCATATCCCCTGTTCTCCATATTAGAGCCTCACTAAGCAAGAAACACTACCCTCTCAACAATCACAAATAGTATTTCCCTCAAGCTCAATTTAAAACAGCATCCTACCATACACAAGTGCACAGGATTTTTGACTCTGGCTGTGATTAGCATCTCCTGGGAACCTCTTGGAAAAATAACCATCCTAGGCCCCTGTCTGACTAACTCGATCAGAATCTGGCAGCAGGAATAGAGGTTTCATTAGGTTTCTGGTTGGCTCTAGCAGGGGATAGCAGGGACCCAGAATCACTGCACTGGAAGAACCAAATGTCATGTGGATAGTTCATTTTGATTGTTAACTTGATGGGATTTAGTATCACCATGGAAACACAGCTGTGGACCTATCAGTGGCTCTATAAGGTTAACTGAAGTAGGAACTGTAAAAAGAGGCAGCACTGTTCCACAGGCTGGGGCTCTGGACTGAATAAACGGGTAACTTTGTGTGCTTACGCTACGCATGGAGGCTGATGTCAAAGGATAGCATGTGGGAACCGGCTCCATACTTCCACCCCTACGTGGGCACTAAAGATTGACACCTGTCTGTCCGCTAGTCACATGTCAATTTTTATCATCAACATAAAATACAGTCTTAAAATAAACAAAACAGGAAATAATCTGACATATAAACAGCTACTGTAGATGCTTCTATGTGCTCGCACGCCATCTCTGCTTTCACCGCTGGAACATACAGCCATCAGGTGCAAGACATGGGGGTGGTGCCAGCCTCCTCTTGCAACTGAGAGCATCATTCAGGCCTATGGGAAAACAGCAGGATGTCTAAACCCAGTATAATTAAATTATGGGTTCGTTTCTTCTTCCTGGGAAACTGACACAAAACCACTTGAAAAGCAACGGGAGAGGAAAAAATCATGGAACTTTCTGAATACAAAAAGCTGATTTATTTTTTTTTCATACAATAAAATTCTGTTAGACTAAGAGAAAAATGTTTTCATTCCGTAAGTCAGATTTCACTTTGTCTCTTTAGACCTGACAATACTGCCATAAGGATTATGTCACATGAGTTGGCAATTACCTGATAACAATTATTCACTAGTTTAAACCATAAAACAAACAAGCCCACATTTCCCAACACATCTAACACATTTAAAGTTAAAAATAATAAACACAAGGCCAGTGAGATGACTTAGCCATCAGCCAAACCCCAGGCCCTTGGCTGGATTCAGCCTCTTTACCCTTGTGTGTGAGTGAGAGAGACCTAACTCCACATTCTAGGTAGTATTTGAATGAAGGATAAACACACACCTCATTAAAATGTATCAGGTCACTTCAAGCGATACTATAAAGCTACAGTAATAAAAACAGCCTGGTACTGGCATAAAAACAGACTTGTGGACCAATGGAACAGAATTGAGGATCCAGACATTAACCCAAAAACCTATGAACACCTGATCTTTGACAAAGAGGCCCAAAACATTCAATGGAAAAAAGATAGTATATTTAACAAATGGTGTTGGCATAGCTGGATGGAAGTGTGTAGAAAAATGCACATAGATCCGAGCCTGTCACCCTGCACAAAACTCAAATCCAAGTGGATCAAAGACCTCAACTTAACCCCAACCACTTTGAACTTGATAGAAAAGAAAGTGGGAAATACACTTCTACAAACTGGCACAGGCGACCACTTCCTAAATATAACACCAGTGGCACAGACACTAAGACCAACAATCAATAAGTGGGATCTCCTGAAGCTAAGAAGCTTCTGCAAAGCCAAGGACACTGTCAATAGGACAAAACGACAGCCTACAGAATGGGAAAAGATTTTCACCAACGCTACAAGTGATAGAGGACTGATCTCTAAATATATAAAGAGCTCAAGAATCTAGAGCCCAAAACCTTGAATAACCCAATCAAAAAATGGGGTACAGATCTAAAAAGGGAATTCTCAGCAGAGGAATTATGAATGACTGAAAGGCACCTGAAAAAGTGCTCTTCATCTTTAGCCATCAGAGAAATGCAAATCAAAACAACTTTGAGATACCACCTAACACCTGTTAGATTGGCTATGATAAAAGGCACAGATGACAGCCTATGTTGGAGAGGATGCAAAGCAAGAGGAACACTCCTCTATTGTTGGTGGGATTGTAAGCTTGTTCAGCCACTTTGGAATGCAATATGGCGGTTTCTCAGAAAATTGAGAATCAATCTCCCCAAGGACCCAGCAATACCACTC
>PVIH01011531.1:0-68627 GCA_004025045.1 Sigmodon hispidus
GGTTAGGGTTAGGGCTAGGGTTAGGGTTAGGGTTAGTATTTTTATGTGTAGCAAACTTATTTGCATTATCACCCTTGATAAGTCATGTTTATGATTTTTATCTTCTTTATAAATATTGTTAACTTTTCAGCATTTTAAATTCATTTTACTTTTTTGATAAATACAAAATAAATAAAGAAGAAAAAAAGAAAAAAAATTATGCATTTGCTTTCTTTTAGTTTATCTATTTTAATTTTAACTTAACTTTTTGTGTATGAATGAACTGTGTACATCTGTGCATAAGGGTTAAAGGCCAATTCTTACTTCTTTGCTCAGTAGCCATCCACCTTGATATTTGAGGTAGCATCTATCATTGGCTTAGAACTTGATGGTTTGGATAGTCTAGTTTTCAGAGATCCCCAGAGATCTTCCTCAGTCCAAGAATTACTAGTGCAAGCATCAGACTTTATTTTGGGGGACAGGGAGTTGAATGTTGAAATGCAGGTTCTCATGTCCAAATGACAAGTTCTTTGTCAAATGAGTCTTCTGCCCAGCCTGTATTTTATTTATACATTCCTAAATACTCAGTGCCTAGCAAAGAGACTGGTACTTTTAAGTACACAGTATGGCTTCAGGGTCCCTGATCTTTTTTTTTTTTTTCAATGTGCATGAAGGTTTTACCTGTATAAGACTGTTTTCTGTGGAAGCCAGGAGAGAATGTTAGACACCCTGAGATTAGCATTACAGTTATAAGTTGACTATGTGGTGCTGGGAATCAAACCCACGTCCTTCATAAGAGCAGTCACTGTTCTTATCAACTGCGCTATCTCTCTAGCCCATGTCCCTGATTTTAATATTAATGGAAATATGATCTGAGTAAAGAATAGAGGGCAGCAGGCTTGAGTTTGCCCTGGACAAACTCCTAAACTATTGCTGGGCTCACCAACTTTCATCCATAATTGAGGAACTATTGACAGTTGATTTTTCTGTAGGAGGAACAGTCAGTTTTCTTCGAGTATTTGGCCTCTAATTGTTCAAGCATGCTCTAGTAGATGGTTCTAGATCCAGGGGAATGTAGACAGAACAAACTGGACTCAGTGGATTACATTTTTAAGGACATGAAGTTGGAGGTCTTCTGGGGGGGGTGGATCTGGGAGGAATGGAGGAGTGGTTTATTTTGCTTAATTTTTATTTTAGAGATAAAGTCTTACTATAGATCCCAGGCTGGCTGGGAACTCATGATCCTCCTACCTCAGAGTACCAGGTTCCAACAAGTGTGCACCACCACACCTGGGTATAGCTCAGTGTTCTTTCTAAGTGGGGTTTAAAGACTATAACTTTTAACAACTGTGTCTTACAAAGGGTATCAATGAAGCACCCACCTATGGCTAATCTCAGTATCTGCTTTTTCCTGTAAACAGAAATGTTGTGGCTCATGGGGAGGGGGGGGAACAGGGGGGGCAAGGGCAGGGAGTGAGGATGGGGGATGGTAAGCATTTCTTAGAAAAGACAGTGCATCCATGCCTTTGACTGTAGGGAGCTGCATTGTACCACGCCCTAAAGATGGCGCCGGTTTCCGCCTTCAGCCCTCCCGAGGGCTAGTGCTCTCGGGAGTAAACAACTCCTTTTTTGGCTGTAGGCGAGGATGGTGGCTTGCTTCAGTGTCCTAGGACCTATGGGCGATGTCCATGTAGCTTACTGGGGTTGGAGGCCCAGAGGGTATTTAGCTACGAGTGGGCTTCCCCCTTGAGTCAGAAGTCGGAAGTCAGAAGATTGTAACAAGGTCCTGAATAAAACGGCTGGAGAGAAGAATCCTGAGTCACGTTCTTCCTTGCTGGCGAGGTTGGGCGCGACATTTGACCTCACAGTTATTGTTTCTCAGTAAATGTTTCCCCAGTGATCTCACTTTACCTACAGTCATGAATACTGTCTGTGTGTTAGGCATTCAGTTCAGGAACCCAGAGAAGCATGATTAATGTAGGGATTCAAACCGTGGTTTGACAAAGTGACAGCCTTGTAAAGAAATCTTTTCTACTTACAGTGACACACATTTTAAAAGGAATTAGAGCCAAAATCCACAAAGATCCTAATGCTAGAGAGAAGCATCAGAAAAGAGGGTTTCTAGGTACAGTCGCAAGTGCTTAGAAAGAGTTGACTAGTAGATAGAATTTTCAGGATGAAAACATACCTACAATTAGATTGCTGCCTTCAAATAGATTTTTATCCAGACTTTCTCATAGTCTCCATGTCGTCTTTCCCTCACACAGGCATTGGTATCTATAGTGTGAATAATAGAATTGTGAGAGCCAGGTGTTCGTGTAGGTCCTTTCCAGTTTAAGGGACTGTATTTTGAAACGATACATTGATTTATTGTTATGGTTAGTACTGTCAACCTGAGACGACCTAGAATCACCTGAAAAGAGTAGGTAGACTGAAATAAGAGAATAGATAGCCTGGGTCAAGTTGATCTGTTGTTGGGGATGGTCTTTACTCATAGAAGATCCACCAGTGAGTTGCACCAATCCTTCCTTTGGGGCCCCAAACAGTATAAAAGTAGAGGATATTAGCTGATCATCAAGCATGCATGTGTTTTTTTCTCTCTTCTCTTGACTCTGGATGTCATGTGACTAGCTGCTTTGATTTTATATTTCCTGGCTTTCCTACAGTAATGAATTATAACTAGCAATTGTTCTTTTTAATGTATTATTACATAATACATTTTATCACATATATCATATTTATCAAATTCATTTTAAAATCCCCCCAGATCCACCCAGATGGTCCCACTGCTCCCAACTACATATTCCACCCTGATAAGTAACCCATTAGATATGGTTTTTTGGTTGCTCATATAGTGTGGGGCCATCTACTAGAGTATGATAAACCAACCCGGGCTACCCCTAGGGAATACTGACTTCCGCCTACTGCCCATAGCTGTCCATGGTCATCAACTGTCTACAGCCTCTCATCTAGGAGCTAGGGTGCATGACTTCTTCCTTGTTCCATGCTATAGTGCTATTGGCTTGACCTTGTGCAGCAACCACAGTACTATGAGTTGAGTGTGTGAGCTCAACAGTGCTGCCATGATTAGAGGACATTGTTTTGCAGCCTTCTTCCTCTATATTAGCTCTTATAATCTTTATTTCTTCTTCCACAGTGGTCTGTTATCTTTACGCTTGTGTGTGTGTGTGTGTGTGTGTGTGTGTGTGTGTGTGTGTGTGTGTGTAGATACTGTTGGCCAGTGATGATTCCATTGAGACTCATTTTCTCACTGTAATTAATTGTCTGTGAATTTCTATGTAACCTGCAGCTGTAAACTAAAGGAAACTCTTCCTCCCCTATGTTGTTTCCAGTCATCGTGTGTTATTACCACATCTGACTCAACACTAGAACTTGTGTTCTACTAACATCAAAGAGAACACAAACTCAGTCATGCTTGTGTCCTTAGGACATTCATTTACCATCTGATAGCTGCTATTTACAATGGCAGTGAACTTGGTTATCTTCTCTGTATCCACTACAGAACCCAAGGCAACCAGCACAATCAACATTTATATTTAAGTTATTTTTAAAAACCTAGTTTGTGATTATCATTTCTCAGGAAAATGTAGAGTTTAATATAACATGAAACATAAAAAATACTGTTTGGCAACATAACTCTGTGTAATGTTAGCTATTCCTTGGGAATAAGAAGGAAGAAGAAATAATCTAGAAATGAGAGAGGATTGAGTCTCCCTTGATTGGCACCAGTATTTCCTGAGCATCTTAGATTCAAAAGCCTCATTGCCTTATGCTCAAGTCACTTTCAATGCTGTCTGTTCATTCTGATCCAGTCTCCATTCATTCTAATCGCTAGTGTCATCCCAGGACTTCTTCTCTCTCAGGTCCTCTGCCTTGGTTTATCCCCCTTGAGAAAGAAGGATGCTAAGTATCACAGGAACACTGGGGCCTTGGGAAACAAAGTACACTGCAAAATCAAGATATTATTAGAAGGCAGAGTTCTCACAAACAAACAACATTCTCACTTGCTTCATCCATCTGCTGAAGTGTAGCATGGCCGAGAATCCCTGATAACCAAGTATGACCCAGAACTGAGCCTCCCCACCCTTTCCTTCTCCTTCCTGTTCCTCTATATTCCTTCTCCAGCCCTCCTATCTTATCAGAATATCAGAATTCATACAATCAGTTTTCTTGTTATAAGCATTGGTGAAGAGGCTTAATCTGCCCCTGTGACAAGATTTTCAGATGCATTTCTTTAATATATTTGACACAGAACTTGGCAATCCAAAGAGTACTATGCATGTAGGTTACAGATGTAGCCAGAAACCTCAATTGACACTGTGTCCAGATGGCCATTATAGTTTATTTCCCTCAGAACTCAATTCTTTAAATACAAAATACTCATTTTTCTCTTTCTCAAGACATAGTAATCAGGACGTTTTATGAGAGATGGATGGCCTGGACTGTGAGCCTGTCCATCCTCTAGACATGGTGGTGAATTTGGAGATGTATATGAGAACATATCTGAAGATATAATATTGGGAGTTTAGTTAAAAATAGAAAAATAATGGAAATGAGTATGGAGGTTCATAGGTTCATATAAAACTAAAAATTATATATCTGTCCTATGACCCAACTTTCTCTCTCTTTGATGTTCACTCAAAAGATGCTCAAAACACCACAGAAATTTATGTGCATCAGTGTTTATTATGGTAACATTCACAATAGTTAAGTTATGGAACTGACCTGAGAGATTATTAACAGAAAATGATTAAAGAGAATGTTGGTTCATATACATGATGAAGCTTTTAGCCATCAAGAATGAAGTCAAGTTATTTATTTATTTTTCTTAGGAAAACGGTGCTACTGGAGATAATCATATTGAGTGAACTATATCAGTCTTGGTCAAATAGTGCATGTTTTTTTCATTTGTGGGTCTCAGACTTTATATTATACCACCACCCTCACCCCGCCACAAACGGCATGATAGTAGGTGTGAAATTGTCTGGGAAACAAAAGTAAACCATTGGAAGAACAGTGAAAGTGAAAACAATCTTAGGTAACTTAGTATAATATAAAGATTATATCAAGTAGAAAGTCATTTCTGCTGTGTGGGCTAAGCTTTCATATGTGTGTCTGGCCTTGGTGAAGGCAGTCTTTGGTGATGGAAGAATATTTGAGAATACATTTTCTTGGATTCAAATGGATCTAAGATACATGATGCTGATGAGTTTTCTTTTCTTTGTGGCCAGCAGTGCATCTTGGTGCTCTAGCTTACATTTCTTGAGTCCACAGTGAACTCTCCAGATCTGCCAAAGGCAATCATTTTGTTGGCTTTGCCTCATTCACAGTCTGCTTCGTTTCACACAATCAACACAGATCTGTGTAGACTTTTTTGTCTGCCTGACACAAATCTAGACACATCGAAGAAGAGATACCTCAGTAAAGAAAGTGCTTCCCTCCGATCAGCCTGTAGGCAACAGAGGACAAGTGAAGAGGTAATCCAAATGTTTTTGTTCATCTCCTTTTTAAAAAACTAATTTTTATATAAACAATAAAAACTTCATACAGATAATGTGTTTTGATCCTATCCACTCCCAAGCCCCTCTCCCCTCGTCTGCACACCCAGAAACGAAGCTTTTCACGGGCCTACTTTCCCCTCTTCTAACCTACCAACTCCAGTTAGTACTTCCCGCTGGAATTTTGACAGGTCATTTGATGTGAGCTCGTGCAGGTAAGGACAGGTAACGGTGATGTTCCCCGAGCCTTGGAGGAGGAGACACTGATGTCCTGAGCACTCAACAGTCACATGTTCTCAGCACGTGTTGTCCATTTCTTCTCACCAGTGGTCCATTTTTGCATTGACTGATGCTTACTTTTCAGGGAGAGGCTCTCTGTCATGGCTGAGACAGCACCTCATGGCTATAAACATGTATATTTAGAAGGTAGCTTGACAACACAGGCATTTATTTGTTTGTCCTCTTTGGCCAATGTCTATATTGATCTTGATCTATTATCATAGATCACGGTGCAGCCATTGAGAGCTTGTTTAGCCCAATGTTCAAATATCCACCTAACATTAAGCAATGTGTCTGTAAGGAACCCCCCAGGTGACTGTGATTCATGCTGATGTCTGAAAATCATTGCTCCAGGAAAAGGGTATTGTGCATTTTATATAATAGACAGTCTCAGGAGGATCAGCTTTCTCATTGTCTTATAGACTTGTACCATTAAAGACCAGCTCAGTTCTAAGTAACAGAGAAGGAACCCAGGTGGGCTGGAATACAGCTGTAATCCATCATTTCCAGGAAAGTTCAGGCTAGTTGCAGATATGGCTCCATCTGGAAATTCTGCTTATGAGGGGGCCCTCCCTGGCTCTGATCCCCACTGTGTTTATGGGATTCTCCATGCCGTTCCCAGCAGCTCTACAGCTCTGTGTGTCTGCAGGCTGATGCTCTGCCAGCTTCTCAGTAGCCAGAGAAAAGAATGCTCGCTCTTTACAGTTCAGAATTCTCTTCTATGGATTGGGCTGGATTATCTCAGGGAGGACGTTCAGGGTGTATTATCCCAGGGCAATACTAGGGGCTATTTCTGGAGCTCAGAACATTGTATCACCCAAGCAGAGAAAGGCGGGCTATTCATCAGAGAAAACCCAGGATTACTACTAAAGTGAAGTAACAGAAAGACAAGGAGCAGAACCTGTGCCCATGAACCTGTAGGATCACAATAGTTTGCAGCATTTGCCTGCATGTCCTTTTAGCCTGGACTAGATAGACCACAGTCTCCATCTTTTCCAAGCATCATAGAAACCCTATTATTTTTATTTGATACATACAAATATTCTATTTCCTGCCACCAATATTTCTTTTTGAGATGGGGTGTGTGTGTGTGTGTGTGTGTGTGTGTGTGTGTGTGTGTGTGTGTGTGTGTGAAAGCATATCTGGATGCCAGAGGACAGCCTCAAGTGTTGATTTTTAGCTTCTACTTTTTCTAAGACAAGGTCCCTTATTGTTTGTCATTATGTATGCTCAGCTGCGCAGCCAGGCAGAAACTTTCCACCTCCCATCTCACCACAGGAGGACTGTCATTGTTGAAATGCACTAATTTCAATCCTTACCCTCTCCTAGCAAACACTTTACACACCAAGTCATTTTCTCAGTCACCCCTCTCCCATTGCGTCTGATGTCCCCGGCTCCTCAGTGACTTGAACTTCATGCTGAATCTCCTGTACGTGCATCATTGGCTGCGTCTGTGTGAGTCACAGCACTGTTTGTGAGCACTTAGTCTGCCTCTCTGATCTGTGAGCAATGGCATATAGGTGCTGCCCTGCAAATTAAATCATCACTTGTTAAGCCCTGACCTGTGTTCCATGAAGAAGTGAGGCTGGGAGGGTGAAAATGGATTAGGAGAAACTAAACAGCCAGAGAAGATAAACTCAGAATGAGTAAAACAAGAGACAGGTGGGAAGGGGCATGGTGTGTGGAGGACTTGCTGGACAGCCTGGTGTCTGCTCTGAGCTCTTCCAGGGACTGACACCTCCCACATTGCCTCCCAGCTCTGTGAAATTTTCTCTGCCCAAGGATCCAGGGCTGCTATTAGTTTTTGTTATTGTTAAGCCTTAATTTATTTTTATTTATGAGGCTATGTATCTGTAGAACTGTCTCCTGTGTGCGTGAGTGTCTATGTGGCCAGACGAAGGTAGTTACCTGTGGATGAGAGCTGCCCCACAAAGCTGTGGACAGAAGCTGGGTCTTCTGCAAGAGCAGTAATGGAACTGCTGCTCTGATCAAGACTGTTGAGGCAGATGCAGGAGGACTGCTAGGAATTCACAGGCAGCCTTTGGCTATGTAGTGATGCCCAATGCCTTTCCTCTTCCAACATGCCTTCTCCTAAAATTTAAACAAGCTCTCAGGAGGTAGTTTCTGATAAGGCCTCACTTCCTTATGGCAAAGAAGCACTCCATCCATGACCCATATTTAAGTTTATTTTTCTTTTTGTCATGGGTTAATTTGAGGCAGGCTCACATACAATCCCAAAGCTAACTTCAAAGTCAATATGTAGCCAAGGATTGCCATGAGTGACCTTCTCCTTTGTGCTTGGATGACAGGACTATGATTTGCCTTTTTCCCTTTTGTGTTTATATTGAGAAACAAGTGACAATTTACAGATGAGGTGAGTAATTGTGGGATACAAATTACTTTTCTGACTTGACACAAATGATTATTTAAACCTGGGATGAAGTTAGATGTGTGAGCCTATCATGGGGAAATCCTGAGACTTAATGTTTCCTTCCAGAAACAGATGGTTTATGACTGTTTCAATATCCACATAACACAATACTCTCTGGTGGACTTGAGACTTCCTTTCAGGTCAGAGCTTCTAGAAATAAGTTGTAAAAAAAATAATATTTTCATCATAGACATTTGTGAACAGTTTCAGAAATAATGGGTTTTGTTTGTTACATTAAACATGTCCTGGAGTGGTCCGCTTACTTCTTGTTCTGTCTAGTATGTGAATGAAATGTCGTCAGTCGCCACCCTGCTCTCAGGGCGATGCCTTTCCCTCTAGGATGGACTATATCTCTTTGGAACTGTGAACCAAATTAAACCCTTGTCATCTAACTTGCTTCCCTCCCCCCCCTCGCTCCCCACCCAGAGCTTGTGTTCTGTTGCAGCTACAGGACACAAAGACAGGGTCTTAGCCAAGGCCTGGCTGGATGCTCCTCATGTAGGACTTATTCCAGCTATGAGAATAAATTCTTACATTGACCCCTATCTCTTTTCACTTGATCCGAGTAAGGGAGAAGCACAGTGTTAGTAGAAATATACCCACAGGTATACACTTTCTAGAAGGTTCCACAAAGCAAGACGAGTAGCAGAAATGGGGGCTTAAGTAACAGCCTGCATCAAGGAATGCATCTTACCAGCATTTGGATTTACTCATATGAAACACATTAACAATGTTGAGCCTCAAAATTCACTCTCCCTAGTCTGGATTTTTAAAATGCAGCGGTTCAATTGGCCTTTAAAATTGGAAGCTTGAGAAAGAACCCAATTGTGTCAAAGAGGGATGCCTAGGACATGACCGCTGAAACAGCACCTCAACAAGTCTTCACCTCATCTGGCCCCTATAATGGGAAACTCACCATCTTCCTGAAAATAGTTCACTGACCCTACTTTTTCTCAGCCTCTCCCACTGCAGGTCACTCTTCAGCTATGCTAATAGAATCAGAAGATTTAGAAATCCTACAAATATGAAGTGTCAGAGAGGACACTGAAAAGAAGCCTTACTTCAGGAACTGCTACAGGCTAAGCAGGGCCACTTGGGTCTGTCTATCAAAAAGGGTTTATTTTGAAGAAAAAAAAGCCAAGCTTCAGTTCATGGGTTTCCCTGTGTGCTCAGCTGTCTGTCAGATGTAATGCTGGTCTATGAAGCCGTTTCTAGCATTATAGATTTTCACTGTGCTAGAACATCGCTGTCTTCCCTGGCTGGTTCCATGAGGATTGCCAGGTGCCTGACAATTGCAAGATGTTATCTCTTATTCTTTAATACAGCTCACTGCAAAGTGCCTCCCCATGCTGGAACACCGCAGTCTCAGAGGAAACAAACCCAGGTACTAACATACAGGAAGTAACCAAGATACTCCTTGCAAATGGACCACACATCTGAGAGATCACAAGCACACCTATTATGTATTTTAAAATAAGAGATCAATTTTGAAAAATTTGTAACAGAGCTAAGAAATTATACAAAGGGATTGCAGTGGGTACTTGTTACTGGGGCCCTAAGATGAACAGGGGACTTCAGACACCAAGGAGGTACCAAGGTCTTTCTCTAGGACTCAGTTTCCCCATTGGATGAAGGTTTGAAATTGATGATATAAACCAAAGTTTCCACAAAACAAACACAAGTGCACACACACACACACACACACACACACACACACATACACACACACTAAATTTTCTGCAAGACTGACTGATCTTTAGTGTCTGTGGAGAAATTGAATGTTGCAGATCCAGAACCAAATTATCTTGGCTCTTTGGACCCCTTAAATAGCCATTTGTTGTCCACCTCTTTGTATAATTTAAAATCCTTGGAACAATTAGGTAAGTCCTCTTAGAATACATGCAAAGACTCTACCTTCTTCTAACCCAATAGCTAACAATAGCATCAAAGGCTGATAGGAGAGATTTCCTTGTCTTACTGTGACTAGCCTACCCCAGGTATTTACCTATCTACTTTAGAACAATGCTGATTTGTAAGTTTCTTTCCTGTTACTGTAAAAGCTTTAGTATATCGTTATCATGTCAGAACACGGTATTTGGGGTAACCCGAATCTCTGTTCCCAGACCATAGTCACTCATTTTTGGCTACAGACAAAGCTCCCTCTTGTCCTCTTTTTGTGAGAGATCTGGTTTCCACTTGCCAGTGGCTTTGTGCTGAGATGAAGATGATGAGGAACTGACCAACAAGAGGTCTGTATGATCGATCGATGGACATCTTTTGCAGCCAAAAGAGAAACAGAAACAGACAGTTGGGATGGGGGTGAGGAGACTAATTTACAGCATGTAGCTCCTCCCAGTGGGTCAGGCCCCAAAGAAAGTACTGAAAGAAGCAAACAGTCTTTTTTATATTTATACTTTCTCTTTATATTTATACTATTTTATATTCAAACTTCTTATTTACATTTATACATTTAAAACAGCCTGGGGTGATGTTCATTAGGGCTAAGCCTCTCCACTGGACTTTGAGTAATGTCAAGTTTTCTAATGGAGGTTAGCATGATGGTCACCTATTGGTCAGTCTTAAACAAGTTCAACCAAAACTCATTCCCTAAATGAACCAATAAATAGAAATGATTCCATATTTAAAGATGGGATGGGTGTAGGGGGGGATGTAGGGTGAGTGGTGCTGGGGTTCTTGAGTTGTCTCTACCTCGGAGCCTTTCCATTATGTATACTAGCTGGGGACACCCCCCCCCCAAGAATATCTCAGACCAAGCAGGCCTGAGAACAACAAATAAATTTCTGCTTTAAATTTTAGATTGGACAACTGTGACCACAAGCTACCTCCAAATAGTAAATCTTAAAATAGGTGGAGTTGCAAGCCCTAGGACTGATGGGAATGGAGCCTGGCAAGGGTCTTGGAACCCAGGATTTTGAGGCTAGATGAATGATTAGAGATGAGACATACTGGCTTGTAAGGCTAAAAAGGCCCTGTTCTTCACATGTGTGTTCTACACCACTCTATGACATCACTGAATCTTGTACAATCCCAAAGACCTGAAACAAATTTTTCCCCTTTGGCTGCCTGACTTTTCCTTGGGTGATGTGAACTTATTTCTTTTAGCTTAGATAGGAAATCCATGATGTTATTGAACCTAGGGTTCAAAACTTGTTCTGTAAGTTAGGTTGGGTACCATTCTCAATAAGCTATATGTTAGAGTGATACAGTTGGCTTTTATGGTATTTATTTAGCACCATAACAAAATAATAAATTGTTTGATATATGTAGTATATTAATATACTGCATGCATAATGTGTAATATTTAACAATATACTATAATGTTAGTATATATTTACTATATGGGTTATATATACACTATATGTATATATATTATATTATATATACTATAATTACATGTGTTATATATGTATGATGTATATTAATATGCTAACACACACTATACTTACTACGTAATCTGAAAAATAATTGCACGTGTCATATTAAATATGTAATATTATATATCATATAGTATATGATGGTGTACTAGCAATGATTCCAGTGTAGTACTGAGTGCTTTGAGGTAGCTGTCTTTCTCATTTCACTGATGCAGGTGTGGTTATTGAAAGCTCTCTAACCTGTCTGGCACAAACTGTGCAGTAGCACTTTAAGGTGCTAAATGTAGTTAAGAAAAACTCTGGTTTGAATACAGACTGTGACACTGCTCTTCAGCATCATCCTGGAATTGTATTTAATTTCCCAGAGATTCAGTATGTGATTGGCAAACCCATTACAGAGGTAGCCTCTCTCTGGGGAGAATAAGTTCTTCTAGTGTCTAATTGATGCATGGCATGGTATGGGGGGGTACTTGATACACCAGAACCTGTTAGTCTTTGCTTTTCAGAGGCAAGTGGAACTTTCTGGTCCACATCTGTTAACTTACTCTTCTAGGTATAAGAATGAAATAAACAAATAAACTTCCAAAGTCCTTCAATGATGGGTGCTGAAAATAAGACTAGAAGACTGATCTTAGGCAGGGGAGGGATTCGAACATTTTTAAAGTAAGTTTTTTTCTTCACTTAACTATCTGTGTACCATATGTATGTATGCATGTGTGTGCATATATATATACACATATATGTTGGTATACATATGTATATTACTTGTGAGGCACTGTATGTGTGCATATGCATATTTGTGTGCATATGCATTATGCTCTGTGGTCATGTATGTGTTCATGCATTTGTATATGCATGTTTATGCATGTATGCATATGTATATGCACATATGTGCTTGAATTAACATGTAAGTGGCTGCATAAATGAAAAAAAATTTAAAGATCTTTGTTCCCAGTGATCTTCAATCCATAGGCAGAAGTAATGAATTTTATGTCTTCAGGAAGGCAAATTCTAATCTTTAAGAAAGAGTGATTATGGACCAGGGCTGAACACTACCAGGGTGAAGTCATGAACTTAGAAGAAAGAAGGCAAACTTTTGTAGATAACACTGTTTGATTATCCTTAATGTCTATTAAGGGCCCTGAGACTCTTGTAATAGTGCAGCTAATACTGTCAGAGGCCAAGGCTGATAACACAAGCATGTGAACAGTACTTAACACATTGCCTAGCTTAGCGCATTTTTTCTCCTTATGCAATTTAAGATGTTGAATTAGGACACAAGTTTGCCCATATCTGAATTCTAGGAGTGGAAATTTTTTCCGAACAGTAAAAAGATTCCTGTGTCTGAGGAAGCAAGTGTTCATTTCTCTTTAAGTCTCAAACAACAAACAAATTGCACAGTGATGTGGGATGTCTTTCTGTCCACTGTGAATTACCATTGGATAATAAAGAAATTGTTTTGGCCTATGGCAAGCCAGCTTACAGTCAGGTGGGAAATCAAAGCAGATAAAGGGGAAGGAAGGTGGAATCTCAAGGAGATGCAATCCAACTGCCCAAGAAGCAATACGTAATGGAGTACAAGTAAGCCACTAGCTACATGACAAGACAGATCAATAAAAATGGGTTATTAAGACGCACGAGCTAGCTAGCAATAAGCCTGAACATAGACTGAAGAGCATGTAATTAATATGAGCTTTTGTAAGATTATTTGGGACCAAGTATGGCTATGAGTCCTAACCTCATGGCTAGACCAAACCAGAAATTTCTTACAACAAATGGCACCCTACATAGAACCCATGAATCTGAGATTTAGAGTCACATGCTTTACCAAATATGTTAGCTGTGGGTCATCACTCAGTCATTCCCTGTGATAGAACTAAAGACGTGAGTCACCACTTTCTAACTCTCATGGCTTGACTCTGGATGATCCTGTTCTCTGATATTCCAGGCTGATTTTATTAAATATAATATATATCACCACAGCATAGCTTTCTCAGTTACCTTAAATATTGAAAAGATATGAGATGTTACCACCTGAAATAGCACATTCACTCAGGGGAAAGGATGCATGTAGAGTCATAAGAAATATTTCGTATCTGAAAATTTTGTCAGCATTTCTTTGGTTTCATTTTTGGTCAAGAACAGAATGAAATAAGCCAGCCACTGTCCCTGTCCAATGTTTAGGAATTAGGAGATTAGAACTGGAGACTGAAAGCAGACATGTATCGTTGGAGTTTCACAGTCCACCTCAGTAGGACAATATTGCTTGGTGAGCTTTTCCTCAGCACATGGATTCCTTCCTTTCTGGAATTCCTGCAACTTATACTGCCTTCCTTTCTTCTCCAATATCTTTAAGCTAAACTTCAAGACTGTAGGAACACATTACTGAGAGCAATGTGCCTTCTCTCCAATCAATACTTCACTGTAAGAAAGAAATCTAAATAAATCTGTTGATTATTCAATCCAGGTACCCTCGGTGAAGAACTGTCTCAATGGTGTCTTTGGTTTCATTCCCATGGAATTGATCTGGTGACCCCAATGTTCTAAAAAAGGGGGTGCATGGGTCAGCAAGAAAAAGCAATAGAATTTTCTCTGTGCAAGCTTCCTTCTGAGCATGTAACCTTCCTCTCTATCCTCAGGGAGGACCAAAAGCATAGAATATACCCATTGACAGTCCAGATAATGATACTTACTGGTAGCTGCTTGTTCCAACCTCTGGCCATCTTCTTCTTTCAGAAGAGGTATCCAGGCTTCAGCAAGCTCAGTTTTGCAGCAGCCATCAGCCACATGGAGACCACCATGGGCTATGCATACTTTTCCCTTGGGGAAGCTTTCTATAACATGAGCTATCTTGCATCTCACACTTTATTTTTTCTGTTAAGTTTCTGTTCATTTCTTTAACATATAGCCCCATACTCATTCCTATGGGTGAAATATCTGACCAGCACATCACAGTGATTCCCAGGACTGGCTGGCTCCCCAGAAGCCATGAGTGTCTTCTAGTTCTGTGCCCTCACTTCCAGACCACAATGAGTGTGGTTTTAGCACCTACCTCACAGGTTTCCTGTGAAACAAAAGTATAAACAGTTAGCTCAATTCTTGCCCCTATGAATGTCTTTAGTCTGTTTTATGCAGCTTACCTTTAAAATAGCTTTGTTAATGTATATTAACTGTACCTGATCATGGTGTTCATAGTGATGTCTCCAACTGTACCCACTATGCTCCCTTCCTAACACACCCTCCCCTCACATTGACTCCTTCCTCCCCCCTGATATTAACCTTCCAACTTTTATGGCTTTTTCTTTACTTGTTTTCAGATTTTACATGTGAGATAAAATATATAATATTCCTGTGTATTTACCTGAATGATGACCACTGGCTTCTCAACCTTTACATAAGTGATTTTGATTTTATCCTTCTTTAACGTTGAATAACATTCCTTAGTGTATATACATAATATTTTCATTACCATTTATTCATGGATGAATGTCTAGGCTGATTGTATAACTTGGCTCTTAGAAAAGCAATGGACATGGGCATTCAAATCTTGATGAGGTGCACTGCTTAGATTTGCATGCTTCTGTGTCACTATATGTATAGGGTTTTGTTTGTCTGTTTGCTTGTTTTTTAAGTAGACCCTTTTGTTCTGTCAAGTATAGGACCAGGACCAAAACCCACAAATAGGGATACTTCCAATTCTCCCTGCCCTACTTGTCTCCAATTTTTACTGTCCTGACTAAAATTTTAATTGAAGAGAATTAAATATGGGCATCTTGTCTCATTCCTGTTTTTATCTTTTTCCCCATTCAGTGTAATGTGGGCTGTGTTTATGCTTTATCGTGTTGCCATATGGTTTTCAATACCATTTGTTTTCTAGGGCTTTTGTCATGAAATGCTTACATTACAGGTGTGTCTTACAATGTCTAGCTTCTTTAATAGTATTCGTATGAGACAAACTTGGTATTTTAATTTATAAATGTGCTCATTGATTTAATTTATTAATTATATATTGCATAAGATTTTTCAGAAAAAACCATGACAGCCTGCTCCTTGAAAATGGATCAGGTGATGGCCTGATCCGAGCTTGGGTGCTCCATATATCTCCCGGGTGTATGTTATCCCACACAATTGCCCACCCTCTTTCTTCTTAGACCATCTTCATCTACACAGATATTCAAATGGGTCCTCTACCCTAAGGACATAAGGTGAATTGTGTATGCAACACTCCCACTACCTTGAATGACATGGGAAGAATGACTGTATGCCTATAATAAATAACCCTTCAAACCCATGATTTGCATAAGAAGGCAAGCTGGGTTTTGGGGGCTTCACTTGCCTATGTCTTGTTCCTGGGAACTTCTAAAAGGACACGCTGTTTTTTTATTTTTTTTTCTCTTCCATTTTCTGCCTCACACAGCAATTTTGTAGCTGAGAAAACACCTCAGGGGTGTGACTGCTCTGAAGGACTTCACGACTTTCCCAGCACTTGGCTCTTTCTGACTTTCTGGTGATATAGACAAGGGAAAGGAGATGGGACTCAAGGCCTAAGTGCCTCCATGGAGAATCTGGCCAGCACCACAAGAGTGACCAGGCATCAACCTCAGCTGAATTAGTGCCAGAAAATTTTGCATTCATGAAACTGTCCAATTGAATGACTTGAAATCCAGTTTTGTGCTATGGATTGAATGAGAAATGTCCACCATCGGCTCATGCATTTTGACCCTTGGTCCCCTTTCAGTGGTGGTACTTGGGACCGTCATGGACTGTTTTGGAAGTACCACAGAGAGTGGCCTTTAGGGTCTTACTGCCTGTCCATGATTCCTATTACTGTCTCTGCTGTTTAAATGTAGATAAAATGAGATCAGCCAGCTTTCTGTTCCTGATGACATGCCATACCTTCCAACCCCCAACCTCTACCTCTTGACCCATAGGATAAAATAAACACCAGTACATAACCCAAAAAGGATCCATCATGGATCAAAAGAGAGCATTGGGAAAGTCTGGCCTAAAAGAATTACATTAGCTGCGTCATATCTCACGCCAGCCATCCCTGCACAATAAAGGCTGAGGTAAGAGAACCATGAGTCTGAGGTTAGACTAAGTTGAGGCTCAGTCTCAAAAAAATCTGATAAAGTGGGCACAAACTGATATCTGGAAGGGAACTAATAATTAAGTACTTGGGCAGAAAAGACAAAGTGATTCTGAAGAGAGGATGTCATATACGTATGGTGAGAGGAAGTTGTATAAATATCCTGTGGAAGGAGGAAATAGACATACCCTGGGATGGAGAACTGAGCTGTGTGCTGTAGAGCAAGGCACTGTTGGGGAGATCAATGGGGGAATAGACCAAACAAACAAACAAAAAAAAAGTGGACCAGACAAGCCATTATAAGGAGCACGGCTTTGCTTTCAGTGGCTAACTTACATGAAATACAGGCAATAATCTGGCTAATAGGAGCCCCAGAGAGATAAAGTAAATGTGCTTTCAGTTTGAGTAAATTAAATCCATTGCTCTGGTTTCAGGAAGGTCTATAGAAAAAACATCTGGGAATTGCTCCCGTTTGAGCCAAGCTAACTGGGCAAAGATCTTAAATGGAAAGAAAACACAGGGTTACTTCATAGGTACATTGGGATCAACACACAAAGTGTACTCAACAGCATTTTAATTAAGGATTTAATATAATCTCAGCATGCAAGTGACTTCCAAAGACACATTCTTACAAACCCTATCAATCATTTGGAACTCACACCTTCACAGAGTAAGTTGATTTTATATAAAAGAAAGGAGTATGTGCTGGTTAGGATGTGGAGCTGGTAGAGCCATTGCTAGCTGCTTACAGGGAGGTAAGTGACATATGTACTATGTAACAGGTTATCATAGTCCTTAAAAATAAAGGGCCATAAAAATAAAAAAAATAAATAAAGAGAGAGCCTGGCTTGGTTTTACATGCCTTTACTTGTAGCTGGAAGTTTCTGTACAAACAAAGTCTCTCAAATACCTGGCAGCCACTTCCCAAGTAATTGGCTTAGAGGATTAATATTATAACAATTGCTGTGCCAATAGTCCAGGCATATTACTATATGACTTTTACATTTAAATTAACCCATGATTCTTATCTATGTTTAACCACATGGCTTGGCACATTTTCATTTTGCTTCCTCTGCATCTGACTTGCTCTTTGCTTTTCCCCAAATTTTCATAGTTTGCTAGTTCTGCATATACTTTCTGCCTGGGTACTTACCAATCAGCATTTGATTAAACCAGTACAAGTAAAAATGTTTTACAGAGTAGAAAAGCAATATCTCACAGCATTTACTATTATATCTCAGGGGGCAGAGGCAGAAGGATCTTTGTGAGTTCAAGGCCAGCTGGGTCTACATAGAGAGTTCCAGGCCAGCCACAGCTACACAGTGAAATAATGTGTAAAAAAAACCAATAACAGAAAGCCACAGAGATGGTTAGATATGATAAGATATTCTTCTCATAAATAAAATAAAAGATGCAAAAGATAAAATTGTTAATTCTTCAGTTTTGGCTCCAAGTATTAGGAAAACAACATACTCTGAAATCTATTATTTAGAATTAAAGCAGGTGGGATTGAGGAGATGGTTCAGTGGTTAAGAGCGTATATTGCTTTTGCAGAGTACTTGAGTTCATTTCCCAGCACACACTTCTGGCAGCTTACAACCACCCATAACTCCAGCTCCAGGGTATCTAATGCCCTCTTCTAGCCTCTGGGAGTACTTGCAAACACTTGCAAATAACCACACTCATACACACACACACACACACACACACACACACACACACACACACACACGATTAAAAAAAATAAAAACAAGAGCTTTTACATAGACAGCAATAAAGGAAAAAAGAACAATTTAAAAAAATGAGCAAACAACAAATTCTACCTTCAAACCCATCAAAAATTGAAGACAAAGGCTTAGTCGTAGCCTGCCTTTGCACACTCAGATTTATATCATTATTTTATTGAACAGGGAAATGCAGCCCATGCCCCATATTAGGTATTCAGCCTGATAACACTCTGAATGACTGGATGATGGTAGTGGGCAGTTCACTGGACAGAATGGAATAACCTAGGGATGGGGGGGTATTGTTTCATGGATGTACCTTTTTCTTTGGGAAGAGGAAGTGTTCAGGAGGTTAAGTGGCAGTGAGGCAGCTAGGAAGTGTGACTGCCTTTAGTGCCAACACACTGTTTCTTATGGGGAATTTTACACTGTGTCTATTTTACGACAGCAAAATGTTCTTTTAAAAGTAACATTTTAACTTACTCATATTTTAGTTCATTTATTCCCACAGACTAGGGTTCTCTGTGTAGCCCAGGCTGGCTTTGACCTCATAGAAATCTGTCTGCCTCTTCCTCTCGAGAGATGAGATTAAAGGCATGTGCAAATTGTACAGATAAAATGACATATCACTTGATAAAAATCAAGTGCAATCTACTTTTGTTTCGGGGGTATATGTATATGTGTGTTTGTATACGTGTGTGTACTCTGCACACTGTGTTTTGAGACAATGTCTCACTGAATCTGGAGCTGGATGATTGCACTACACTGGCTGGCCAGCTGCTCTGGGTCCCAGGAATCCTTCTGTCTCCCAGTACTGAGGACATATACAACCCTCATTGGCTTTTTTTCTAGGTGCTATGATCTGAACTTAGGTCCTCAAACTGTGTATCTTACACCTTGTTCCTTAGCTCTCTCTGACACCCATCTTTAGGAACTTTTTACACCAACAGAAAGCCCTGATTTTTATATGGAAGTTGGTGCTTGAGCGTGTTTGATGGTAATAATGGGTGATGGCTCAAAGAAATAAAAACCTCATGATCTTATATAATTTTATGTGGAACTTGCCTCACATTTTGTGCTTACTTTGTTTAATAGGCATAGTGCATAGTTTTAGATTGCTCCACTTTGAGATTACCTCAACATAAATAACTTAAAATTCAGTGTTTGGCATAAATGTTGTAATATTCCTGAGCCAGCAGTGTTTTCTGTTTAAGTTAATTACAATTGTAACTGTTTTTAACTGAAGGTTTTCCTCAAGTGCTTTGTGTTGGAATGGCTCAGCTAAAAGAACCTGCTTCCTTTCTTGGCAGTGTGTCTGTCTCCATTGGGATGGTCCTCTGGACACCTAGGCTTGCTTGGTCCTTTGCAATGGCAGGTCAGGTTTACATGCTGGGGTTCCATGTTGAGCTGTCAATCACAGGATCTGTGCTATAGTCACAAAGCCTGGAGGACACACCTGCCCCTCAAGAGTTCTTATTCCTTGGATGTAAACCTCTGTGCAGATGTAACCCCTGTGTGCCTAGTACACCTGGACTCACATGTCCCACCTTTCTACCTTTCTTTCACAGAGCCATCAGCTTTGTGATAGCCATGATGATGTCTGCTTGTCCCTTAAAAATTAAAGCTCATCTTGTTTTCCCCAGGAAAGCCCCTTTGTGTGCTTGTGTGTGTCCATTTAAGGAAGAAGATACAATTTTAATGTCACCTCTAGAGAAAGATTCTGGGCTCCCCAGCTGCGTGTGCCTGGTGTTTTCCAGTCTCCATAACTCCTCTTGATGCCCAGCACATCAGGAGGGTAAAAATAAACATTGTTGGCTTAAAATAAAAATATCCCTAACAAAGCACTTTCAAAGTTTAATTTCTCCCCTTGGGGGTGTGATTCCTGTGCACCTTAATTCTGATTGTTAGAGTTCATATCTGGGGAAAAGAGGATACTTTAAGCTGTTATATTCTTCACCAGCTCCTGCTTGCTTTATTAGTTATGTCCATTAGTGTCTCCAGGGACGTCCATTCCACAATAAACATCCAGGGCAAAGAGAGGGTTATGTAACCTTCAGGGGGAAGCCATAGTATCTTGAATTTTTTAAATGTAAGTATTCAGTTGTCTTCAGGGACACTATTACTCAAGTCCATTGCTGCCTTTAGCAGACGGTTGAAATTTCCCAAACTCTTCTGCCCATTGGTCTTATATAACAATGCAATTGACTTGTTCGCTTACCGCTTAGTGAGTAATTTTCTGAATGTTATCTCTCCACACCTTGTCAAAGTTTCCTTGAGGCCTTTGGGAATTTGCACCCATAGGTTACTGTAGAGATTAAGAGTGCTTGTTGCACAAATTTGGGGGACCAGGATTTAGATCCCAGTATCCATGTAATAAGCTGGGCATCCCACACAAACATGACTGGAACCCCAGCTCTGAGGGTGGAGCAGAGAGAAGGGCATCACTAGGGCTTTCTGGCTTCGAATCTCCCTAATAAAATGAGATTCTTCAGTTTTAGGAGAGACCCTGTCTGCAGGTGGAGAGCCATAGAGGATACCAGAGGCTCTCTCTGGTCTCCATGTTTGCCCAGAGGTATGTGTGCACATGAACACAAAAATTCATACAGAGACACATACATATAAATAATAAACAAATATTTAGCATACTCAATATAGAAAGAGGTATTAGGAAAGTATACATAGGATGGTGAAAAGTATGTTGAATCTTAGTATTTGCTGAGTTACTGGTGTGTGTGTGTGTATGTGTGTGTGTGTGTGTTTATGCACATGAGTACAGGTGCTACAGAAGCTGTAGGAAGTCACCAGATTTGGCGCAAGAGTTAGGTAGATAATTATGAACTTGACATAGGTGCTGGGAAGTAAGTTCTGGTCCTCAGCAAGAACAGTGGACTGTCTTAACTACTGAGACAAATCTTCAGTCCTGCTCTTACTCAGACTCTGCTATTTTGCAAAGTCCCTGCCCTACCTATCCCCATATCCACCTGCACAGACCTGCTAATTCAACTCAGAGAACAGTATGAAGAATCTTTGTGTCTTCTTTTTTTCTTTATTTTTTGAGATCACACTATAATTACATAGTTTCTCTCATCTCTTTCCTCCTTTTAAATACTCCCACATATTCCTCTGTTCTCTTTTAGATGCATAACTTTTTTTGCATTGATTACTGTTAAGTGCAATATAAGTTTTAAATATAACCCAATAAAACTGTATAATGTTACTCACATGTACATTTTTGGGCTAATGATCTGGTAGTGAATAATGAATTGGTGTATTCTTTCCTAGGAAAGACTATTTCTCCCACTCTGAGCATCTATTAGTTGCTTGTACTTCTTGTACAGGGTTGAGACCTCATGGTCATTCCACTGTTTGCTTTTCCATGACTATTGTGTTATTATTAAGCTCATATTTAGGTAGTTATGTTGGTGTGTGGTGATATATTTTATATTTAATAAAATCAGCCTGGAATATCAGAGATCCGATCTACCCACAGTCAAGCCAGAGAGGTCAGAGAGTGGTAACTCATGCCTTTAATCCCAGCATAGGAAAGACTGGGAGTGGTGGTCTAATTCTTTAATCTTGTCACCCCAGAGACAGAGATCTTTCTGGGTTTCTGTGAGTTCAAGGACTAACTACCAAACAACAGTAGTTCACACCTTTAATCCTAACTCTAGAATTATGATGTAGAGTTGAACCCAAAAGTGAAACAACTGAGTAAGAAAAGATTTTTAAGGCAAGTGTAGGCAGACATTGAGGTATTTGTAGAAGTAACAAGCCAGGCTGAAGGCTCTGATAGCTTTTGTCCTGAGAAGTTGGCTGGGTTTCCAATCTCTGATATTCCAGCTTTTCCCCAATATCTGACTCTGAATTTACATTAAATACTACTAGAATTCATTGGTGATACTCTCTGGGTGTAGTTTCTCAGATTGCTAGGAGACAAACTGTTACACAAATGCTTTCATCCTCTGGCTCTTACAGTCTTTCTGTCTCTTCTCCCAAAAAATGTTCCCTGCGTTCTCTAGATGCAGGAGCTGTTTTTCACATGAACCCCATTGGGACTGGCCTCAGCAACTCTGTACTGTGTTTGGCTGTGTCTTCTGTCTCTCTATATGTTGCACGGAGGAGGTCCCTTGATAAGGAGTTGAAGCTAGGAGTGTTTGAGGACATGGACCATGTGATGTTTGTCTGCTTACCTCAATCAGTATGATCTGTTGTCCTTATGTGGTATATCCAGTATACCAGCTCTGTCCATTTACCTGTCTAGACCCTGCGGGAGGAGATGAGCGGTCTGGCTTGGTGGAGAGGCTGGTTTCCTGTAGAAGAGACCTGTCCCTTTATGCCTCTTTAGGCAGGCATTTGCCCTTTCTCTAGAACTCGGGACACACACACACACACACACACACACACTGCAAACCAAATGGTAACAGTAAAAATATTTTTATCAAATAAATAAATGTAATAAAAACTCTTAAGGTTCCTACCTCTTCCCTTTAAAAGACAGAAAACATGCTAAGATTTGAACTGTGCTATAGTCCACTTGTTGGAATGGTGTGTGTGTGTGTGTGTGTGTGTGTGTGTGTGATATGCACATGTGTGTATGCAGAAGTAAATGCTCAGAAAAGTAGAGGTCAAAGAGGTATCAGATGTCCTATTCCATCACTCTCCTCTGTAGTACTTTGAGAGAAGGTCTCTCACTGAGCCTGAAGCTAAGACAGCAGCCCGAAGGCCTGAGTGATTCCCCTGTCCCTGCCTCCACAGCACTCATACTGGAGCCAGGCTCACTTTCTTTGTGGTAATGGGATCTAAGTTCAAATCTTCCTTCACACTGAGCATTTTTGCCTACATAGTCATTGTTTCAACTCCCAGACCCACAGATTTTAAACTACATGTTGTTTTGTTTTGGTTTTAGTAAATAGATGATGTAAATAATTGCAAATGGGCAATTATTTTCCCATTTGATATTTGACTGATGGTGCCAGTGTTGGAAGCATCTTCTTTTTGCTTGTTGTTTGAGACGGTGTCTAATATAGCACATGCTAACCTGGAACTTGTTATTTAGCTAGGAACAATGACTTCATTGTATGACCTTGAGTGGATGCCTCCTCCTTCAATATGCTGGGATTACAAGGCAATGCCAATGCTCCTGTACCCAGCTTCCTTGTTGGCTTTATACCAAACCTCTATACCACAGTTTACATTATTTTACACCCCTACTTATGAGCCTCTCATACCTCACAGCCAATATTTCCTAAGTTTCTGCAGTGTAGGGTCCTTGACCACATTATCTCATTTAATTGCTATGTCCACATGGAGAACAAGCATTCTATCCGTCTTCATTTTGCAGCCTTAACCACATCTACGCAGCTATTCCAGCAGCAGACTGGCACTCCAGCTCCTATCTGTCTTCTCTAAAGCCGATTCTCACACAAAGTAAGATAGTTGTACAGGCCAACTCTCACATTTATTATCCCTGTTAACAAACACATCTGTCTCTACTGCCTAAATAATCATCAGGAGCAGAGAGATTGCTTTTATGGAAGGGGGAGCACTGCTCCATCCCTCAACTTCCCAATTTTTCCCTTGAGCTTCCTGTGCTCTGTGGTTTTTAAATAGTAATTTTACCACCCACAGAGAGACTTCAGCCTATACATCTTCTTAACATTGTTACTCTGATTTTGGTGAATTGGTTTGGTTTGTGTTTAAAATAATGGATGGATATAATCTATAAGCACAACACTGGTGACTGAATTCATAAAAGGAAACATGCTTTTATATAGTCTTTTTCTGTGGACATTAAAAAATATATTCCACATGAAGACACATTTGCAGGTAAAAAAAAAATCTCTTATATTTATGATTGTGAGCCAAGCCTTTAATGGCTGAGCCATCCCTCCAGCACTGTCTGCTCTTCCAGAGGACCGGGGTTTGATTCCCAGCACCCACATGGCAGCTAACAACTGTCTGTAGTTCCAGTTCCAGGCAAACACCAAGGCAAATAAATAAATAAATAAAGTTTTTTTTAAAAAAAAATCTCCCCAAATATCACAGAATTTCTGAGTGTCGTGATAGGAAGGGATGCTGACAGACTACAGATCTTAGCTTAACCACAGGTCCCAGGTCAGGACAGTTCCTAAGTTGGGCTGTCAGTCACAGCTCAAATTAGAGTGGGAGGGGATACTTTTTCTAAAACAAATCTCCTTCCATTTGTAAAACATTGCTTGCAAGTGTTCACGCCATATATTTCAGGCTTTATGCATGAGCTTGGTACCCAACATGACCAGTGTGGATCATGCCCTCCTCTTCTGCTTCCCTAGGATTTTCTTAGTATGATGTGATCGTCTGCCTTATTTCTTTTCTTCCCTTCTTCTCCTTCCTTTTCTATCTCCTGTTCTCTTTCTTCTATTTATTTCCACATACCCACTTCTGCCTGTGTATATCTGTGAATTTATGTGTTATATACACATCTGTGTGTGTGGATACATGAACCTATGAGCCCACATTCAGAGGGTTGGGAGAAGGGCATTGGATGTCCTGTGTTATCATTCATTTTTCACCTTATTTCATTAAGACAAGGTCTTTCACTGCATCTGGATATAGTGTGTAAGGCAGTAAGCTTCAGGAAGCCCCTCCTGTTTCTACCCCTCCCAGCCTGGGATTATACACAATTGTGGCCACACTTTGTTTTGTTTGTTCATAGGAACTGGAATCAACCCTTCAGTGCTCATATGACACAGGTTGATCACAAACTTGCTATGTAGACAAGGATGATCTTGAACACCTGGTCTCCCTTCATGCCCCCCCCCCCAAGTGCTGTGGTTAGAAATGAGTCATCAAAGCAGCCTGTGATATCAATTTTTAATTTTAAACATTTTATTGTATGCCTATTCTTGATTTACTTGTATGTATATCTGTGTGCCATTTGTGTGCATGATGACTACAGAGGCCAGAAGAGGTAAGTGGATTCTCTGAAACTGGAGAAGGAGATGGCTATGAACTACTATGTGGGTCCTGGGAATTGAACTCAGGCCCTCTAGAAGAATAGCCAATGCTCTTAACTGCTGAGCCATCTCCTTAGCTCCTAATGACAGAAAATTTTAAAAAGGCTTTTGAGATTAATATAAAAAATTTTTAAAAGAATTGCCTAAAGATGCTTCCTAAAGTTATAGAATATTAAACAAAAATCCCAGGGCCAGGATAGGGATCCCACAAGGCCAGCAGAACAGTTTAGGCAAATGTCACCAAGGGGGGTTACCCATCAGAAAAACCCTATTGCTGAAGACACCGCCTGCTCTGATGACAGAATATAGAGAAAACCTTGCTATGAATGGGCTGGACACTTTCCCCTTGTGGACTAGTGCTTTTGGACCCCAGGCTTTAGCAAGACAGTGACAATTACATCCATTAGATGCTTTGAATTTTCAAGAGACAGATCGCTGACTAAAATTAACTCGCATGGCAAATATTTCTAATTCTATTTAGCAGATGTTTTGAGCTAAGAGATGTCCCAAGCTAGTTAGTTAAACTGCTTGACAGTTCTATGCCTGAAATTTTTCATTCACTTTTGTCAGTGAATCTCCTAATTTCCTTCTCACGGAGCCAAGGAACTACCACAGACACAAATCACTCCCTCTACACACAGTTGCCTTTATATAAAGGTGGGAATCAAGGACCAAGATCAGTACAGAAGGAAGGAAGGACAGAGGGAAGTATGCTGACCACCTCTTTAACCTGCTTATCTTCAAAGACACATTTTCCCCAAAGAGCTACCAGTGGAGTTCTCTAGAGTTCCATCAACCAGCACCCATTTTCACTGCTGGCAAAGAAGAAACTTTTTATGGACATTGGTGTAGAGAAAAAACATGTATACACCAATCAGAATGCAACTTCAAGTTGAGGGTGGTACTGACTTCGCTGAGCACACTTCCAGATTGCTGAATGAAACTGAAGTTTGGTCCCTCCAGAGGAACACCTGACGCAGTCTTGTTGTTGGGGTGAGGAATGTGGATCTGCCAGGAGTGGATGCTAAACTAAACCTCACTGGGACCTTGGGACCTCCTGCCCTTGCTGGGAAGGAGATAAAGTGATGTGGAGAAGAGAGAATAACTGGAAGGGGCAGGAGGGGGAAGGGAGCTTGAACAAGGTTATACACGGATAAAAAATATGACTTCATTCATAATAAATAAAAAAGAAATGCAGGAATAATGACATTGTTAAACAGAGCTGAAGATGTGTGAGTAGACTGAGTCTGTATTCAGTAGGTGAGGTGTCAGTAAGGGCTTTGGCATATCATCTCTGAGGTTCTTATACCACCATTGAGCAGACTCACTTATTTGATAGAATTGGTTCATTTTTATTCTATTACACCAATATTAAACATTTGCTGTCTGATAATGCATATTCTAATGATGATGATGCATTAGTCAAGAAAATGAGTCTGATGCTAGCTATTGTTGTGATCTTGCCAGTGAAATTTGTTGTGCACACTATCTGAGCCTCATGCAGTCCCATGGGGTGGGTCTTATAGATAAGTAACAATTTTGTCATGAAAAATATAACCAAACAAAGGTAGGAATCTTAATCAAGTAAGATGATTAAAACTCAACTAAACTTTAGTCTGAACTCTTTAGGAATTGTGTGTTAATGGGGGAGGGAAAGAGAGATGGATGCTTTGTATCTTGGAGTAGTAAATTTTCTAGCCTTTGATGTTATTCTGATTTGATGGTTGTAGTTGGTTGAAAGAGAATGACCCCAAAGAAAGTGGCACTATCAGGAGGTGTAGCCTTGTTGAGGAGGTGTGGCCTTTATGGAGGAAGTGTGTCACTGTGAAGGTAGGCTTTAAAGTCTCATGTATGTTGAGAATAATGCTTTAAGCCATGTCTCCAGCATCATATCTGCCTCAATGCTACCATGTCCCACCATGATGATCATGAACTAAACCTCTAAAAATGTAATCACCCAGGTTAAATGTTTTTCCTTCATAATAGTTTCTGTGGTCAAGATGTCTCTTCATAGCAATAGAAACCCTAACTAAGACAATGGTCAACTGTATTATGTTCTTTCAATTTTTCTGAAAGTCCTTGAGAGGTCCCTTTATTTTTAGGATTTGAGGACAAGTCTATTTACCTTAATGCCATTTCAGATGGTGGTTCTATCCTCTCCCATTGGTTTTGCTGTCCTGTGGTATACTCTCTTGATTTTGAGCAGGCTACATGTACCCTGGAGAATTCAGCACAGTGGCCACTTTCATAGCTCCTTCTTACTCAAATGTAAATTTTTGTCTGGCTCATAAGTGGTTTCAGTGCACATAAACAGAAAAAACTATAAAAAATCATATGCTTAATATTCAAGATCAAGATAGTTTTTTGTCTTCTCTGCAGAGCATCCTAAAACTCTAAATTTAAATATATTTAAAACATGGAGATAATATAAAATATGAATTTCTCATAAGTGTTGAAGAGTAGGGTTGTCAACACAGCAGATGGGCCCTGATTTGCTGCTGCCTACCCCTGGGTGGCCATGTGCCATCTAATTTTCCAGTGACAACATTCTATTGGCTGATCAGTTTTCTCACAAACATCTGCTGGAGCATATTATTGTCTAGACATGTTCACTTCTACTTTCAGGTATAAGTTTATACCTTTATAAATTCTACGACCCATAAATGACAGAACATGTGCTCTTTATCTTTTTGAGTCTTACATAATCCACTTAATATGATCATCTCCAGTCACATCTGCTTTCCTGCAATTGACAGAGCTTCATTTCCTTGGTGGCTGAAGAGAATACCTTTATGTAGGTAGAGCACATTTTCCTCACCCATCCTCTGTTATTGGACAGCTAGGTTAGTTCTGTAACTTCAAATGTACAAATTGTGTTCAAGAATACATGGATGTAATGTGTGTGTACCTCTGTGATGTCTGAGATACGTTACTCTAAAGTCTCTTTGTTTCTATACCTTCTGAGGTAATAGTTCAGCTGGAGTTTGGGGCTGAGAAAGGCAACTACAAAAGTTGTATGCCCTCAATGTCTTGAGAAGAAATGAAGTCTGGTCTCTTCATTTCTTCACTAAATCCTACAGATTGTGTTGACAGATCCACTGAGTCTTCTCGCTTAGTGGTCACCCTGTCATTGTTTAGCATTCCCACAGCAGACAGAAAGAGATCAGGTAATGGGGACAGTTGCCCCTAGAACTTCTAATAGGAATTGTGACTTCTCATGGGTCACAGAGTCACGTGGCAAAGTTGAGAGTGAGAACTATCACCCATCCATAGAGTCCTTCAAAGCACTTCTGCCATCCAGGTCCAGTCAGGATCTCTCAGCACAGAGGCATGTCAAGTCCCAACTGTCCACATCTGATAACCAGGTTAAAGGATAAGTTTTCAGTGGGATAGAATGGCCAGATGAAAATGTTATGGAATGTTTAGAAGAGGATTTGATAACCTGAAATCAGCTTACCAAAAATTGAGGCTTCAGATTTTAAAGTTACAAAATCAAAATGCTCTATTTCATGTTTTGGTAGGACAATTTCCTTGTTCAAATTAAAAACTAATTTGAGTCTTGTTCACAATGTGCCTTGAGTCATTGACCATGTTTAAGTATTAATCTGTCTTCATCAGGACTGTAGTAATATTTTTCCACTTGATTTTTCAAGTATGAGATGATAAAATTAAACAAATCAACATACTACTTAACTTTAATATTAAATATTTGTAGTGGGATGCTACTGCTCTCTAAGTCTGTATTTGGTACCTGATGACTTTGGGAAGCATTAGTCATGGCATATAACACAATCATAGTATCAAAACTTCATATCAGCTATCATTGCAGTGACTGAGGGATCAGCATATTATGAATCCTTATAGAAGGAATATGCATTGTATTCTGTTACTGAAGAATTTGAATGTCCTTGGAAATCCCTATGTCATATCAATACCTATGGTTCATGTGCATCAAGTATTTATTAATCTATGTGGTTACAGAGTTAATAAACCCTATCTTGAGACTGCTATTATGAGTACTTACAGACTTCTGGGATGTAATTCTCTCCTTTTTCTCTCTCCTTTGTGTGTGTGTGTGTGTGTGTGTGTGTGTGTGTGTGTGTGCATGTGTATGTGTGTGTAGGTCAAAGGTCAAAATCATGTGTCTTCTATCTTACTCCACTTTTTTTGAGACAGTCTCTCTCACTGAATGTGAAGATTACCAAGTTGGCTAGGACATCTGGTCAGTGAGCCACAAGAATCTTCCTGTGACTACAAGGTGGCATGGAAGGCAAATTGCTATCTCTGGCATGTACGTGGGTGCTGGAGAATTGAACTTATCATCATGCTTCTACAGTGAGCATTTTTATGACTTGGCTATCCTCCTGGCTCCAGGTATCACTCCTTTGATCACAAACATGCTTGGATGTGAGTGAGCCTGAAACTTGTGAGGAAGTTAGCATCTAAAGAAATATATCGTGAAAGCTGTGTAAAGCCCTCACCCAGCATACCTGAGCTACTGCCCTTGAAGCCAGCAAGACGACACACACAAAAATTAATTAAAAGTCACCATTCAGTTTCTAAACTTGTCTATGTATTTTCACTTGTGGTAACTTGAAGAACTGATGTGATTTTCTTGACCACACTCATGCCATGCTGTTCCCAGAGGACAAGGATTTATACTGCCACATGTCCTAAACACAACATCCTTATACTTCAGGCAGCCCCAGAGAATTACCATTTCTGGTGTACAAATAATCAAAAGCTCAGAGATGATTAAGTCTGGGTACCAAGAAAGCAGACCTGTTGGGGTGCCATTGAGTATGGCTTCTGGTTTGCTGGGGGTCTAATATCACTTTTAAAAAATATTTATTTTTTCTGTGTATGTGTTGTACATGTGCCTGGGTAAATGTCTGTGCAGGAACTCACAGAGGTCAGAAGATGACATCACATCAGATCCCCTGGAACGGGAGTTACAGGTGTTTGTGAGCCACCATGTGGGTGCTGGGAGTCAATTGATTCTATGTCCTCAGCAAGAGCAATATGTTGATCTGTCTATCCAGCACCTTCTTTCTGTACTTTAGTTACTTTTCTTGTTGTTACGACAAAATGCCTGGCAAAAGCAATGTAAGAGACAAAGAGTTTATCTTGGGTCATAGTTCTATAAAGTCATGGCAACAGGATCTTGAGGCAGCTGGTCACATTATATCTGGAAGCCAAGGGAGATGAATGTTAGTGCTCAGCTCTTTTTTCTTTTAATCACTCAGGAGCTCACCCCATGCAATGATGCTGTCCACATGCAGAGTGGATATTCCAATCTCAGTTAGTTAGACTTTTCTTGGAACTCTTTCACAGAGTCACTGTGAACTGTTTCCAAGGTAATTTTAAGTCTGATCATGTTGACAATCATTACTTGTCAGATTCTGGTAGGAACTATAGAATCGGCTTCAGGAGAAACCTATGCACAGCCTTGGCTTAGTGTGAAACTTCAGATCACAGGAGTCTGGCCTTGGGTTTTCTGTGCTCTTTTCTGCTTGCCATGAGAAAACATTAGTCTAGTTGGCTTATAAATAGCAGTCATTCCTTTCTAAGTGTTCCACAGGCTGGGAAATCTTTAGATCAAAGCCAAACTGATTCCTTTTCTGGAAAACACCCTCTATCTGGCTTAGATAAAAAGAGAGATGGGAAAACCTTTCATGATCCAACGTAGAATAGTGAGGAGTCACAGACCTCCTGACCCTGTGTAGGCTAGATTGTCTCCCAAAGGTCCTCTCTCCTACTCCCATCCTGCTCATGTCCAGAGACATCCATGAAAATCTGAAGGAGTAGGTGTCCGGGAAAAGGCATGAACCCACTCAGTATTTAAAAACCTCATGCTATGGCTTATGATGTAGAAGACAGGAGGAAATTATTACAGGAATCACTTTAGTTCTTTGGTTTCATGCTTTGAGTAGTTCTGAAGATGATGTGAAGTAAGACAAGGATTTTAGCATGGTTATCAGAGCCCAGTACTCATCACAGACATTTTTGGAGTTGCTTTCTTGGATTATTTTGAAGAGGTAGATTAATAAAAGAAGAGTCAGGGGCCAATGTTATCATCTTATTTACTATTAAACGTACATTTGGCTTTAGATTACATTTTCATATGAGATAGGTAACTTTGATAACTCTACACTGACCTTGAAAATGTCAGTTTTTGTGTAAAACTACATTCACAGGATGCACCAGCCACAGTGTTGAGGTGTGGAGGGAAAGTGTCCTCTGAAGGCTTATGGACTGAAGATATGTTCCCCATAGAAGAGTTCAAAACTAGAAATTTGAGGAGGAAATTGATCATGAAGGTTCTGCCCTAAGCGACAATGTGATAGTTTTGGGTGGAGATGGTATAAATATGAGAGAAGGGCATAGCAGGGCCAAGAAGCTGGTCCCCAGAAATGTGCCTTTAAGAGTATATCTGTCAGCATCTTTTTCTTGACACTACCCCAGCACTGACTCCTCACTTCCCTCCCACTGAGCCTTTCTGATGTGATAGCCTTGATTTTTTGCAGACTGAAAGTCAGTGGACCTTGGGCTGGAACTTCCAAAGAAAAAGCTGTGGTCCAAGATGAACTAAGTACTTTAGATTAATTATCTTGGATTTTGTTGATAGCAATGGAAGCACATTGAGAACATCAGTGGAAAGGGAGCAGATGTTTCCCAGGTGGGTAAGGAAGAGTCAAGTAGAGTGTTTGTATTTCTGTAGTGAACGCATCAACTGAAAAGTTCTTCCAGAGGGAGGATGAGTTAGGATGAGCGAGGCTATCACTGGGCATGCCTACCAGTTCTGTGAAAGTACTCGAAATAGCAAAATGCATCAAATGTTACCTATGTCTGATATTGGAGATTTAAAAGAAGATTAAAGACTATGCTAAGGTGTGAGTAAGAGTCCACAGAGCCCCTCACTCCTACCGGATTGGCTTTGTAATGCTGTTTAATGCTACTGACCTTTGGGAAAGTCAGAACATGCCATTGGGTAGGTGTTCTAGGTATAAGCTAATTTGTGTTCATGACAACTTTGTCAAGATGACAATTCCTTCAGAAATGAAAACTCTGCTTCATTCTTCCCATAGCACCGGCACCTTGAAGTGTTTGTCAATAATTATAACACATGACTGGGACTGCTCATTTAGCTGTGCCTCTTAAAAGTGCTTTTGGGCTGATGATTCCATTTGGGCCTTTCAGCAGTCCCAATAGAGAAAGGTAGAGAAGAAGTGGAAATAGGACTCACTTCATCTCACATCACAGGATTCTTACAGCTACGTGACCCATCCAGCTCACAAAGCATGGTGCCAATATTTGATGCTAGACCTGCAATGTGGGTCACTGAATGATAATACAGCACATTCTTTCTAGTAATAGCGGTCATTAGTTTTTATCTAAATGCAACAGAACCAGTTGATATAAATGTCACCCTGGAATTGCCTGCAAACTTTGTAAAACAAGATAAACCCTGGAAGGGGTCCAAAGTTCTCAATATTTGTTATTGATTCTTTGTCCACTTGTCATGGGATGCAGATGGAGGTAGAACTTGAAGTTTAAATTAAGGCATTTTCTACTTACTTACTGGAATGAATTGGCACTTGCAGCTTGAGTATGGAAATCAGAGAGCAACATGGGGGAGCTGGCTCTCTTCTACTAACATGTGACTCTTGGGGATAAAACTCAGGTCCATCAGATTGGTAGCAAGAGTCTTTACCTCTTGACCCATCTCTGTGGCTCTGTCTAAGGATTTAATAATAACAATGAATGCAGCTGGTATGCATACAAGATGAATTCTGCCATATGTAGTTGCTGGTACAGATGCCTACAAAGAGGGGATGACCACTAAGAAGACAGAAAAGCCTGGCGTGTTCTGTAGTGTGTTTCTAATAGATAGTATGAAAGGGTCAGCAGGAATAAAACTGTAGCGTGTTTGAAGTATTTGGGGGCTGTGGTCACTTGCTGAGAGCAGAGCTTGACTCTGGTTACAGGAAATCTTCAGTTCTTCAGACTGCTCTTTCATGGCATGTGGAAAATAAAAGGGGACCAGAAAAATAATTAGGTAGTATCCCAGACTGTGATTGGTTGCATCAAATTATTGCATTGTGATTCCCATTTCATTTATTCTCCAAAATATTATGTCAGAGTGTGTATGACTTTTCTCACCCTTGTGACAACTTATCTGGCAAAAGTAAAGTGAGGAAGCACTTGTTTCAGTTCATTGTTGTTAAAATGGTTAATACGATTCATGAGAATCCAACTGCTGACCTGCCTACCTTACATCTCATTTATTTATTTGTTTCTTTATTTATTTGTGCGGTTGTTTGTTTGTCTTTAAGCTTTATTGTTTTGATCATTATGTGTGAGGTGAATTCTTGTTTGGATAGAATCTCTTCCTGTTTCTCTTTGCATGCTCTCTGTGTTTTATGACCTGCTTTCCCTCAGGCTGATGGTATCTTTACTCCACACTCTTTTTATTCTATGTGCCTTCCTGGTCTTTCCATTTCCTCCCTGGTCCTTGTTCAGCAAAAGGTGGGGCTTTCTGGTCCTAAGGTACCCACAGCCTTCTTCATTTCTTGTAAGACATTTTACTTTTTTGTTACTTTAATTGAATAATTCAGATGCTCTGTTTCTGAGTTCAACCACTGAGTCTTCAACTGGATCAAGCTGAATGCTGAAGCTTCCAATGTTTGTGTTTCCTCTAATCACAATCTTTGCAGTGTCTAGGATTTCCAATTTTTTTTTGTTGTTATTCCTTTCTGTTTCCTTTTCAAATTTATTGCTCTGTTTCTGGGTTGTTGCTCAAATTTCTTTTATTTATTTATTATTTGTGTGTGTGTGTGTGTGTGTGTGTGTTGGTATCCTGAAGTTTACTAAATGTTTTAAAGGGATTAGTCTCTATTTTTTCTTGTCATTTCATAGGACCATCTGTTTTTCTGTCTGAATCTCTGTCTTTCCCTCTCCCATTTCTCCTCTCTCTCCTCCTTTCCTCTTTTCCCATCCTCCCTCCCAACTCTCTCCCTTCTCCTTCATCCTTCTCTCTCCTTTCTTCCCTCCCTCCCTCCATCCCTTCCTCTCCTCTCTCTCTTTTTCTCTTCCTTCCTTCTTACTAGAGTTACTCACCAATTCAGATTTTAAGAATTACATTAGGTTTGTGTATCGCCTTGGGTACTGGATATTTTAGCATTATTAAGTCTGCCGGTCTGTGAAAACAGATGGTTCTATGTATCTGTGTCTCATTTAATTTGTTTTATAGTTATCATTCCAGAGGCTTTCCCTTTCTTAGTTAAGTTTCTTGTTTGGTATTTTATTCCTTTTGATGATGCTGAAAAAGGGATCACTTAATTGCGTTTATTTTCAGATAGTTGTTAAGATATCAAAACACCACTGACTTTCATCTTTTAATTTATAGAAGTTGTTTAAAACACCAGACTTTTGTAAATCATTGTAAGATACACACACACACACACATACACACACACACACACACACACACACACACACACATATATCTTGGGAGGGAGGATGGAAAAAGAGAAAAGAAAGTAGAGGTAGGAAGGAGAGAAGAAAAATGGAAGGGGGAAAGATAGACAGATTCAGACAGAAAAACAGTCATATATATTTGTAATTATCATCTGCAAATGCAGGCAAATCTAACTCCTCTACTTGTTTGGATTCCATTCATTTATTTTTCTTGCCTAATTGTTTTGGGTAGGAACTTCAGTACTGTAAGAAGAAGAGGAGGAGGTACTCTTGTTCTGTTTCTAGTTGAGGAAAAGTTTTACCTCCCCCCTGGCTTATGTTAACTGAGATTTTCATACATGGCCTTTATTAGGTTAAAAAACTTTCTTATGGTTTTAGTTATTGGGGGGGTTGTTTTAAAAGAACATTTAATGCTATCAAATATCACTCTCACTCATCAAAATGGTTATGTCATCTCACCCTATATTCTAATCACATGCATCCTGTTGACTTCACATTTGACTTTTTCTTCTGTAGTGGTTGGTTTACTATGTGATCCTTTGAATGTATACTCTAAATTGATAGAATACTCTTAAGTAGTTTCATATTCATAAGATATATTGGTCTTTAATTTTATATCTTTATGGTGCAGTGGTGGAGTACTTTTCTAACATATATAAATGCTCTGGGTTTGATCCCTAGCATCATAAAACCCTTCTATCTTTGGTTGTATCTTTCACTGATATTGTTATCTGGATAATGCTAAATTAAGATGACATAAGGAATGACTTGTCTTCCTCAGTCTTGGAAGACTTTATGTCAGATTCCTATTCTTTAAAGTTTTGGGAGGCAACTCAGAAGCTTTGCTCTTGTTTTTGGTTGTCAACAGAACTGATGATGAGACTCCACACTTTGGTTAAAATATATAGAGAAACTAAAGTGGAATTTTTAATATTTGATAACTGTTTATTGAAGTTATTATTTTACCTACACTTGAACCTCAGTGAACAATTTATTGGACTTATTTTATGCCCTTTCAGGTGTCTCATACATCCCTGATTCATTAACATACACTTCAAGAGAACTGTTCTCATTCCTTTGTTCAAAAGATCTTCAGCTGATTGTACATTTCCCCCAACTCTCTGTTTTGGTGTCTGCACAGTAATCAAATTGATTGCTTCACTTCTTCACACACTGGCCTCAGGAAGATCACAATAGTCATCCCAGGCCAGACGTGCTGGCAGCATCTTCCAACTCTTCTCCCTCTTTGTAGAGTAGAAGGCAGGGTTTTTCTTCTTGTTCTATACTGAGTGGGAGGCTGGAGGAGGTTGGAGAAGAAAGCTATGTCTACCAGACAAACCCAACCCACTCTCTCCTTTTCCTCCTGGGCCCTTCATAGCCATGAGGCTGGTGAGAAAGGTGGCAGTTCTCTGAGGACCCCTGCACATTGAATGCACCAATCAATTCTTTCACTTCCAGGTAGAATCTTAGTCACTCCAACAGCTTGCTCTGAGTTGAATGGAAAGAGTGTCCTGTGTCCAGGTCTACAGGGCATTGCCTCCACTCTCCCCTTGATCAGTTAGAATGTTCTGAAGGCATCAGAGCCCTAAGAATAGACAACAGAACTCAGTATTCTTGGAACTTCCTTGGAAAATTTCAGACACTAGAGAATTAAAGAACTCCTTTACTCCCAGTAGATCTTGTAGGTCTTCTTCCCATCTGCATGGTTCTGAGCCCACTATCTCCAAAAGGAATATCCCAGATTTCTTGTCTCATCCCCACAGGTCTCAAATAGCTCTCCTCATTTCCATGGATCTGATTTGACATTTTCTCAGGATGTAGGAGGCTTTCAATTAACCATGACTTCTCTCTCAGAAGGAAATTTTAATTAGTGTATTTGTTGGTAAAGGAGATCTGTGGTCTCCTGACCTGTCATGCTGCCCTTTGAAAACTTGTCCTGTTAGATTTGGAGTGATTATAAATAAGAAGTCGTTGTGAATGTTTTAATAAGTTTTGTGTATTCCTGTGCTTTCTTTCCTGGCTATCTTCTAATCTAACGTGTGATCCCCAACAGCGGATCCAGAACACAAAGGTATGTAAAATATCTATCTGTTTACAGCTGTAAGTTTTCCATCTTGGACAATTGAGTTATAGAAAAACCACCAAGAAATCCTTTGAGGGTTTAAGAGATGACTAAGTATTTAAAAACATGTGGCTTGGAGTTATGTTCTCCACCCCTGTTCTATGTCTCACAACCAGCTACAATTTCAAATCCAAGAATCCAGTGCCTCCAAAGGCAACTACATTCATACATGCACACCCTACACCCAATATATGCATAATTATTTTATTTTTAAAATACTTTTATCTTTGACATTAAAATTATGTTTCTTATATTATGTAAACATCCTTTTTCTTCTTCCATTTCCTTTACTCTCTTTACTGCCTCCCATGCACCGCTTGTTCTCTCTCAAATTTATGGCATCTTTATCTTTAATTATTGTTACTATGTGTGTGTGTCTCTATATATTTATCTGTAAGCAAATATAAACATAACCTGCTTAGTCCATATACTGTTACCTGTATGTATATAACCTCAAAGCTGATCACTTGGTATTAGATAATGAATTTAACCTACTGGGGTTCTTGCCTAAAGAAGACCATTTTTCCTACTCCCAGCCTCCCCAGCCACCTATAGCTCTTTGTCTAGGGTTGAAGCATCATCAGCTTTCTCTCTTCCATGTTAATAGTTAATATGCCCACTGATGTTGATATCATTATAATCTATCATCTGCATTGTTCTTAACTGCCATGTTGGTAAGACTTTGTGGCTGTTTCCCCTACATTTCTAGAATAAACAATTCCAGAGCAAACTTTCTGTTCTTCTGGCTCTTCAATTTTTCCTCTTCGTTCTCTGATATGATCCCTGAGCCTCAGGTACAGGAGTTGATACACATCATTTAAAAATATTTTTTAAAAAGAAACCTCTTTCAGCCCATGGAAATCCCAAATAATAAAAAATATAGAAATGAGACATAATGGTTATGTTACATGAACTAAAGGGAAAATGTTTGAGCTACTTAACTAGAGATAATAAGCTTCAAATTAAGCACAGCATCCAGCAGGAACCTGGGAAACACAGGGACTATTCATCTTGAATTCATTTCAGCACATAAATATGTATTGCATGTGCACTGGGTGCTAGACACCAGGGCTTTGGTGACAAATAATCATGGAGATGAGCACAAAGCCTGGCAGTGGCTACTGAGGAGATGAGGAGGCTAGAGTTCAATGCTCTTAGCATTTGTGTTCAGTACCTGGTGAGACTGCCATGAAAGCATAAGCTTGGGGGAATATCTGGCCCTTGAAGTGGGGTAGAACTTCCAGGGAATGTTTCCATTTACATCCACTTTCAGTGAGGGATGGGTTGGCAACACAGAACTGGTAGAGATTGTGGGGCACAGACCATAAAGACCATTTGAGTAGTACCTGCAGTAGTATGGAATTCCAAGGAAATATGAGGTCTTGTGGGCATGAAGTTCTTGAGTGCTAAAAACATGATATGTATTTGGGTATGTGCCAGACATGTGACAAGCTATTGTGTCATGATAAAGAACCTAACAGTGGGCACAGATAGAAATGGTTATAGGTTGTTTTATACTGGATTTTTTTTTTAAAAAAAGTGAAACTACAGAAGCATTGGAAAAATATATAAAAATGGAGAAAGAGGACAAGAGAGATAGTCCAGGGAAGAAAGATGATTGCCACCAAACCTGATGACCTGAGTTTCAACTCTAGGATTCACATAATGGAAGGAGAGAACTCATTCCTAGAAACTGCCCTGTGACCTCTGCCTCCACACTCCTGCTGCGACATACGTGCGTGTGCACACACACACATACACATAAATAAGGAAATAAATAAATACGAGAAAAACGGAAGAGAAAGACTGGAGCAAGAAGTTGAGAATGGGCTAGAACGTGGTTATTAGGCTAAAGGAAAGGGAAATTTAAAATATTGCTGACATTGCTAAAATATCTGATAACCTCAACTAAAAATCTTTCCCTTAGAGGAGACTCACCGAGTGCTCCAGATCCCCAAACAACAGCAACAGAAAGCCCAGCCCAGAGGTTTAATGAGAAATCTAGCCCACGATGTAATCGGTGAACTTAGTTGCCAGGACATCTGCAGAGGACAATAAGCCAGATTTGGTCTCCTGGTCAGGAGTGTCTCCTTGCTGACTCCCAGCCTCCAGGAGTCTTCAAGGCAGCCCGCCCTCTGAGGGAGTTCCTGATGAATGTCACTCTCTTGTTTGCTTGTCATTTTTCTCCTCTTAACGTGGTATAGATTGATTTTTATGTGCCCCTATTTCACCCACATAACTCTTTTGTTGCCATGGAAATCAGCTTCAATTTTCTGCCATTCCGGCACTCGTGATTTTATAGTCTCCTTCCTTCACAAAGATAAGCTGCTTCTGATTTATTTCATGTGAATTTCAGAAGTTGACCTCGTTTGAGGCACAGCCAACCTTTATCTCAAGACAATGCAGCTTTTATTTACTGTAACTGATGTCATTTTTGATTTCCATCTGTGAGATCAATTTCCAATAAAAATTTCTTTCAATTTTTGCATACCTTTATCGGAGTTGGCAAAGGAGTAGAAATTGGCAAGCCTGTGAGGTTAAATTCTAGGTCGGTTCAGGGGCAAAGGGAGAAACTAGTTTGGATCAGGCAGCTGAAAGTGTAGCATTCCAGTCACAGCCTAGCAAGGGCTTTCTTGTCTTGGTTATATTACTTCTATTTAAGATTTGTCATAAACTGTATATGTGTCTCTGTGTAAGCATTTACATGATTATGGGGGTTTGTGTAGTCCAGAAGAGTGCTGGATCTTCCGAAGCTCCAGTTATAGTTACTTGTGAGCGGAACAACATGGTGCTGGGAACTAAACTCAGGTTCTCTTCGAAAGCAGCACATGCTTTTAACTGCTAAGCTGTCTTTCAGGCCCTACCTATTACTTCTATTTAAATAGCAGTTTTACCATCTCTCAAATTGGTCTTGATTTTAAACATCTTCAAGTGGGTATTAGTATCAAAATGACGAATTCGAGTTATTTTCACTTGAGATTTTTTTATTCATAACTATAAAAAGCCTGTGGGTATAAAGGCTGTTGTTACTGCTTGATATCTGCTTGTCACAGTATTAATTTCAGATAAAATGTGATTAGCTCAATGCATTTGGTTATTTTCTGATTTGTTACACATACATGTTTTGTGTGGTCAGAGCACACATCCATTATTCCTGTATCTTTTATAACAGTTTTGGGTTTTAAGGCATATCAACACATCAGAATGGCTATGTTTCCATTTTCTTGGAATTTTCATCAATAAAATATGGAAAGATAACCTTCTGTAGCACACAAATCTGAAGAGAGTAATTTATTTAGTAATTTAGTAATGGCAAGCATGTGATTAGAGATACTGACCATGACATACATGAGTTATAAAGTCCCAAAAAGAAAAGAAGCTGCAGAAGATGGAGATATCAGGGTATGGGTAAAGAAAGAGAACTTGAGGTCCATAGTAGGTCATGATGGAGGATGGATTGAGTACAGTGGCCGTCTCCAGGAAATTGGAGTTGTAGGAACTGAAAGATGTATATGGTAGGCTCAAAAGGAGAATACATGAGAGTATAGGACTGTTAGGGTACACAGAGAGGTTGTGGTCTAGTCTAGAAAGATATGCCCCAGTCATAAGCAATACAGTATATAATCTGTACTATTGAGAAGAGATAAGATTTGTTCTACAGAGTTCTAAAACAATGGCTAAGAGAAACCAGCTTGAGATGGCTAGTGCTAAATAGTTGCTTATATAATCAGAATATGAAGCAATGTCTTCTGGGATTTAGGACAGGGAGGCTATGGGATTCTGATTTGGGTAGGATGTGTTCCTCAAAGGCCCGTATGTTGGAACACTTGGTCTCCAGACAGTGCTGCTATTTTGGAAGACTTTGGAACATTTAGAAAGTGGAGCCTTGTTGGAGAAAATGAGTCACTGGTAGGGGTGGGCCTTCAAGCCCTCTAACCTGGACCCACTTCCTGTCCTTTCTGGACCTCCATTTTGCTAAAAACATTTATTTCATTGGGATGGAAAGAATGCACAATGGTTAAGAGTACGTATTGCTGTCGTCGAGGACCCTCCTTAGGTTGCTTGCATCCTTGTGGGGAAATCCACAACCTTCTGAAGCTCTAGTTCTAGAGGGCCTCTGGTGCCCATGGACACTCATGTGCACATATGCACACATAGACATGCACATACACATAAATAAAAATATTTTATGTATTTTTCTCTTTCTATGTATGTATGTATGGTCACATGTTTAGCATCCTGTGGAGACCAAAGAGAATATGATATTTCTGAGATCTGGAGTTACAATTGAGATGGTTGTGAGGCATTTAATCTCAGGGTTCTGAGAACTGAATTTGAGTCCTTTGCAAGAGGAGCAAGTGCTCTTAACCACTGAGTCATCACCCCAGGATGCTGCCCTTTTTCACAGGGCTACAGTGAGCCAAATACTTTGTTTTTCCACCGTTCTTTTTTTTTTTTTTTTCCTGTAGGATGGACTGTTTTCCTTTTTAAACTGAAGCTGCACTTTCTTAAGTAGTTAGTCATTGCAACAAGAAAAACAGCCAATACAATTGCAAACTCAAGAAGTACATGAAAGCAAGAAACCATCAAGAGCTCAAAGCAATTCCTTTCTGAGCCTCTTCTAGTGTCTAGGCTTCTCTGATTGACTCATGTATTTTTTCTCAGTGACAGGCTTGTTTTGCTAGAGTCCCCCAGTGAATATCCATAAATTCTTAGTGCATAGCTTATTACTCCTTCAGCAGAGTTTAAGACTTTAAAATTTAAGCTTTCAAGTTTCCACCAGCACAGGAGAGAATGACATTAGTTTGATCAGATCAGCGATAGTCAAATGTTTAGTACCACACTGTGACAGGATTCTAAAAGCATCTCTGACTCAGTAGGTTAAGGGAGAGCATGTGAAAAGTTGCAGCAGTTACTAACACTGGGGAATTTCGTTGCCATGATGAGGAAGCTAAGCAACCTTTGAAAGATAACAAGGTTGTCATCATTTCAGATCATTTGTACTCTGAATGCAGTACATGTGGTAAATATATTGCTAATACCAATAAGTACAAGGAATGAATACATAATAAAAGATGCAAAGAAAAACCCCTAGTTGCCTCTTCTTCCACAACTTAATACAATCTTTTAGTCATTCTTTCTTCACTTAAGTATTTAGAGATACATAATATATGTAAGGCTTTATTCTGTGTACCAAAAAACAATGGTGCAGAGCGTATACACTCTTGCTTCTATAACACAATGGTGGAAGTATTTTCTAAAAATATTTAGAGAAATAATGCACTATCCATTTTCAGCTGAATTTCTTCTTCCAATAGATTTTATAGATGAAGATTGGTTACACCCCAGCTATATCCATTTATTGACACATTGCTTATGACTGTTGTGGTAGATTACAGGCTACCTGTGCTGGGGGTTGTGTGTTCTTGATCTAAATGGCCACAGTACAGTTGAACCCTAATCCTAAATTACATGCATATTTTGAGGGTTTTGTGTGCTTTCTCAAACTGTATAGCATTTTGTAAAAACAAAAACAAGAGAATTGCTTGGCTGCAGCCGTAGTTTTAAAAATTTAATGATGAGTATTATATGACTGTTCTCTATGTAATGATTGATTTATTTCATATTGAGGTGAAGTACACATAATAAAGGTACAACAATGCACTGATATAACCATTGAGAAATACCAGTGTATACACTGGCATGTGTTATCCTCTAAAATAGATACTAATATCAATGCATATACTAGTAAATATTCCCATTTATTTCTACTGTAAAATGTTCTTGCTTACTCATTTTTATCTACTTGGAATGTTCTTGTTTTTCTGAGCTCTTGATGTGAATTCTTTCTTTGCATTCTCTGAGGTTTTAAACATCTGTCCTGATAGCTATAAACTCTCTGCTTAGATTGCTCTGAGTAACCCAACAGCCCTGGTTAATTGCACTTTCATTTTTGTCTTAAGATCTTAGCAAACCAAGAGCAGTCCTGAGGCAGCAGTAGATCCCCATGTTTTCTTTAGTCTTCATATTTCAGCTGGAGAATCAGCAAAATTAAAACCCAGGGTCTTTAATGACAGAGTTTGCCAGCTTTTATAGTCACAATGTTGTTTTTCACATGGGTTTATTTTTTTCTTGTTCTCTTGCTCCCATTTATAGTATGGGTTTGCTATTGCACTGAACATGATGTGATGGACAGCTGGTTATTTCTCTTCTGTGCACCTATTCTTCCCATGATATTTATTCTTCCCTAAACTCTAGTGATTGAGGCCATCTTTCTTCTTCCTCTATGCTTAGAGTTCTTTTAAAATATTTTTACAATGCTGACATTGCAGTCATGAATTCTTATCTTTCTGTGCTTGACATGATTTTTTTTTCTTTCTGCTGACTTTTAGAGGTAAATTTGTTGGACCTTGCAATCTTAGGCGGGAGGTGTTTATTTTAAAGCCTTCAGATGTATCTTTCCACATCTTCCTGGATTTTAGGTTTGTGCTGATAGCTCTGAAATTACTCTGATGTGTTTTCTTTTCTTTTTTTGTGGAGTGTGATTTTTTTCTTACAGACCTTAGTAATTGTGAGTTTTAGTACTATTAGGATTTTAACTATAGTGTGTCAAAAGAGATTTCTCTCTCACCATGTCTCTTTGAGGCTCTAAACGTTATTTATATTTGGGTGTTTCTTTTCCCTATAGATTTGAGACATTTTATAATATAGTTTCATTGATTATTTTTCTATGCTTTGATTTTTATTTCAGAAGCTTCTTTGTCCTCATGAATTTTTTTTGCCCCATACCCACCCCTGTTTCCCATCCTGCCCCTTCTTCCTGGCCTCTCCAGCCTCCTCCTCTCCCACAGAGGGCAAGGGATCCTAAGGTGAGTCAAATCGGACTGGTACATTCAGTTGAGGTAGGACCAAGTCTCTCCCCCCAAGTATCGGGACTGAGAAAGGTGTTTCCCCGCAAGGCATTGACTCCAAGAAGCCAGTTCCCGTACCGGGGATAAACTCTGGCCCGAGTGCAAGAGGCTCCCCAAACTGTCCACAGGTTTGGATTGTCATCTACATTCAGAGGGTCCAGATCCATTCCATGAAGGTTTGTCAGCTATCATTTCAGAGTCTGCAAGCTTCCAATAGCATGGGACAGCCTACTCCATGAGTCTCCCAATCTTGATATGATCCTTCTGCTCATTCAATCTTTCTTGGCTTCCTTTAGGGAACCAGTAGCTTAACTTGGTATTTAGCTATGAATCTCCGCATATGCCTCCATCAGCTGCTGGATGAAGGTTCTATAGTGACAATTGGGGTGGTCATTCATATGATAATAAGGAAAGGCCAGTTTAGGCACCCTCTTTACTATTGCTTGGAGTCCTAGCTGGGCTCATCTTGTGGGTTCTTGGGTGTTTCCTTAGCACCAAGTTTCTCTTTAATTCTGCAATGGCTCCCTCTATTAGGATATCCACTTCTTTGCTCTCCCTCTCTATTAACATCCCCCACCATCCCATTCTGTCATGTTTCTTCTCAACTCCCCTTGCTCCCCCCACCATGATAGCAATTTTCTTAGGAGATCTTCTCTTCTATTTCCCCTTTCCAAGGGGATCTAACTTTCTCCTGTTACTTAGCTGCTGGGAGGTGTGTGTGGACAGTATCCTAGTTATCCTTTGTTTTACATCTAAAATCAACTTATGGGTGACTACATACCATGTCTATCTTTTGGAGTCTGTGTTATCTCACTCAGGATGATACTTTACAAATTCATTTATTTGTCTGCAAATTTCAGGGTATCTTTTTTTTCTGCTGAGTAGTATTCCATTGTGTAAATGTACCACAATTTTTTATTTATTTTTTAAAATCAATTATTCAATTGAGGGGCATCTAGGTTGTTTCTAGGTTCTGGCTATTACAAATAATGCTGTTATAAACATAGTTGAACTAACACCTTAGGGTGAGAATGTGCATTTGGGGGGTATATGCACAATAGTGGTATTACTAAATTGTTGAGTAGATTGATTTCCAGTTTTCTGAGGGACCACTACACTGATTTCCAAAGTGGCTGTACAAGTTTACACTCACACCAGCAATGGAGGAATGTTTCCCTTGCTCCATAGCCCCTCCAGCATAGGTTGTCATCTGTGTTTTTGATCTTAGCCTTTCTGACAGGTATAAGATGATATCTCAGAGTTGTTTTGATTTGCATTTCTCTGATGGCTAGGGATGTTGAGCAGTTCTTTAAATGTCTTTTAGGCATTTGGAGTTCTTCTGTTGAGAATGTTCTTCTGTTGAGAATTCCCTATTTAGCTCCGTACCTCACTTTGCAATTGAGTTCTTTAATTTTTTTTGAAAATAAATATCAAACATATAAAACAGCAAAACATTCAGAATAGATAACAAAAAAACCCATACAGTAATAAAATTTCTCTTTTCTCTAAAATACGTGAAACATAAAAAATAAAATCTAAAGCTTCTCAAGCCAGGTTAGGCTCAGCTACAGATAAAGAAAGCACAGTAGGTCACAATTAATGTCCATGGATGCACTATGGCCATCACAAAATTCTGCTAAGCAATCCTTCTACAGACAAACAAGAAGTTTTGTTTTGTGTATGTGTGTGTTTTAAATCACTTTATTCACCCATCATATTTCAATGAAAAAAAGAATGTTTTTGCTTAAAATCCACTAATGAGTGATTTCATCCCCTGCCTATCCTTCTGGGTTTGTGAGACCTCGCTCAGGAGGATATTCTCCAAATCCATCCATGTGCCAGCAAATTTTAGTATATCATGTTTTCTTACTGCTGAGTAGTACTCCATTGTGTAGATGTATCACAGTTTGTTAATCCATTCTTCAGTTGAGGGGCATCTAGGTTGTTTCCAGGTTCTTGCTATTACGAATAATTTTGCTATGAACATAGTTGAGCTAAAACTTTTGGGGTTTGAATTTGTGTCTTTAGGGTAAATGCCCATTAGTGGTATTGCTGGATCCTTGGGGAGAGTAATTCCCAGTTTTCTGAGAAACCTACATACTGCATTCCAGAGTGGCTGAACAAGTTTACACTCCCACTAACAATGGAGGAATATTCCCCTTGCTCCACATCCTCTCCAGCATAGGCTGTCATCTGTGTTTTTGATCTTAGCCATTCTGACAGGTATAAGGTGGTATATCAAAGTTGTTTTGATTTACATGTCTCTGATGGCTAAAGATACTGAGCACTTTTTCAAGTGCCATTCATAATTCTTCTGCTGAGAATTCCCTTTTTAGTTCTGAACACCATTTTTTGATTGGGTTATTCAGGATTTTGAGCTCTAGTTTCTTGAGTTCTTTATATATTTCAGAGATCAGTCCTCTGTCACTTGTAGGATTGGTAAGAATATTTTCCCATTCTGTAGGCTGTCGTTTTGTTCTAATGACTATGCCTTTGGCCTTACAGAAACTTCTCAATTTCAGGAGGTCCCACTTACTGGTGCTGTGCTTAGTGTCTGTGCTACTGGAGTTATATTTAAGAAGTGGTCACCTGTGCCAATGCATTGGAGAGTATTTCCCACTTTCTTTTCTATGAAGTTCAGTGTAGATGGTTTTATATTGAGGTCTTTGTTCTACTTTGATTTGAGTTTTGTTCAGGTGATAGGTTGAGATCTATTTGCATTTTTCTACATACTGCCATCCAGGTATGCCAACACAATTTGTTGAAGATATTATCTTTTTTCTATTGAATATTTTTGACCTCTTTGTTGAAAATCAGGTATTCATAGGTGTATGGGTTAATGTCTGGGTCTTTAATTTGATTCCATTAATTCACAAGTCTGTTTTTATGCCAGTACCAGGCTGTTTTTAATACTGTAGCTGTACAGTATAACTTGAATTTGGGGATGGTGATGCCTCCTGTGGTTCTTTTGTTGAGCAAAATTGTTTTGGCGAACCTGCCTTTCCTGTCATTCTAAATAAAATTTATTATTGTTCTTTCAAGGTCTGTAAAAAAATTGTGTTTGGATTTTGATGGGAATTGCATTGAATTTTTAGATTGCTTTTGATAGGACTGCCATTTTTACTATGTTGATCCTACCTATCCAGGAGCATGGGAGACCTTTCCATTTTCTGATATCTTCTCCAATTTCTTTCTTAAGAATTGTATACTTAAGTGATTTAAAGTATGGTCAAACAGATCTGTTACTTCTTTTGTTATTGTTACACAAAGGTATTTAATGCTATTTGCAGCTATTATAAAGGGTGATGTTTCCCTAACTTATTTTTCAGTCTGTTTGTCTTTTTTGTGTAGGAGAGCTACTGATTTTTTGAGTTAATCATACTTAGTCATAAGGCAAATATCAATAGTTACAAAAAAATGGGAATAACCCCTTATATCATATCAGACCACCATGGTCTAAAGTTAGAATTCAACAATAACAAAAATCACAGAAAGCTCACAAACTCATGGAAACTGAGCATCTCTACATTGAATCACCTCTGGGTCAGGGAAGAATTTAAGAAAGAAATCAAAGACTTTCTAGAATTAAATGAAAATGAATCCACAACATACCCAAACTTATGGGACACAATGAAAATAGTCTTAAGAGAAAAATTCATAGCACTAGATGCCTATATAATAAACCAAGAGAAAGCTCACACAAGTCACTTAACAACTCAGGTGAAGGCTTTAGAACAATTAGAAGCAAACTCACTTAGAAGAGTTCTTTAATTTTTTTCACCTCTAGTTTCTTGAGTTATTTATGTATTTTAGAGATTAGTCCCCTATCCAATGTAGGGTCAGTGAAAATCTTTTCCCATTCTGTAGGCTGTCATTTTGTCTTATTGACAATGCCCTTTGCTTTACAGAAGCTTCTCAGTTTCAGGAATCCCATTTATTAATTGTTGTACTCAGTGACTATGCTACTGGAATTATATTAATAAAGTGGTCTCCTGTGCTAATGCATTCAAGGGTATTTCCCCCCTTTCTATCAAGTTCAATTAACTGGGATTATGTTGAGGTCTTTGGTCTACTTGGAGCTGTGTTTTATTCAGGGTGATAGTTATAAATCTATTTGAATTCTTCTACATACCACCATAGAGTTAGGCCAGCACCATTTATTAAAGATGCTATCTTTTTTCATTGTATATTTTTGGCATCTTTGTAAAAAACCAGATATGTGGATTAATAGGGGCTTCGATTAAATTCCATTGACCCAAGGAGTATAAGTGTATTCCTATGCCAGTACCAAGCTGTTTTTATTTCTGAACCTCTTGTAGTCAAGCTTGAAGTCAGCGATGGTTATGCCTCCTGAAGTTGTATTATTTAACATGATTGTGTTGGCAATGTTATTCTTGTTATTCCATATGAAGTTGAGAATTGTTCTTTCAGAGTCTATAAAAAATTGTGTTGCAATTTTGATGGGCAATGCACTGAATCTGTAGATTGCTTTTAGTAAGATTTTCATTTTTATCATGTTGATTCTACTTATCCAGGTGCAAGAGTGATCTTTCTATTTCTGATATCTTCAATTTGTTTCTTCAGTGACTTAAAGTTCTTGTCAAACAGGGCTGCCACTTCTTCGGTTAGAATTACCTCAAGATATTTAATGCTATTTGCAGCTATTATAAAGGGTGATGTTTCTCTTATTTCTTTTTCAGCCATTTTATCATTTGTGTATAGGAGGGTTATTGATTTTTTTGAGTTAATCTTATACCCTGCTACATTACTGAAGGTGTTTATCAGCTGTAGGAGTTCTCTGGTAGAATTTTGGTGATCATTTATATATACTATCATATCATCTGCAAATAGTGATGGTTTGACATCTTCCTTTTCAATTTTTATACCCTTAATTTTTTGTTGCTCTCTTATTGCTTTAGCAAAAACTTCAAGAACTATATTGAATGGATAAGGGGAGAGCAGACAGCCTTGTCTTGCTCCTGATTTTAGTGGGATCACTTTGAGTTTCTCTCCATTTAATTTGATGTTGGCTGTGTGCTTGCTGCATATTGCCTTTAATATGTTTAGGTATTTCCCCTGTATTCCTGATCTCTCCAGGACTTTTTACCATGAAGAAGTATTAGATTTTGTCAAAGGCTTTTTTTCAGCATCTAAGGAGATGAGCATGTGGATATTTGTTTCAGGTTGTTTATATAATGGATGGCATTGTCAGGTTTTTATATGTTGAACTATCCACACACATCTGGGATGAAACCTATTTGATCATGTTGGATGATTTTTGATATGTTTTTAAATTAAGTTTCCCCAGTATTTTATTGTGATTTTTTCATCAATATTCATGTGGGAGATTGGTTCTCTTTCTTTCTTGTATCTTTGTGTGGTTTGGGTGTCAGGATGATTCATAAAAAGAGTTTGTCAATGTTCCTTCTGTTTCTATTATGTGGCACAATTTGAAGAGTATTGGTATTAGTTCTTTGAAAATCTGGCAGAATTCTGCACTGAAACCATCTGGCCCTGGGTTTTTATTTCCCCTTGGGATACTTTTAATAACAGTTTCTCTTTCCTTGGAGTTATAGGTCTATTTAGTTAATTTATCTGGTATTTATTTAATTTTGGTAAAGGGTACCTGTCCAGAAAGCTGCTCATTTATTTTAGGTTTTTCTAGTGGAATGCAGATTTTTGACGTATGAACTAATGATTCTCTGGATTTCTTGGGTGTCTGTTGTTGTGACCCTGCTTTCATTTCTGAGTTTGTTAATTTTTATATTCTCACTCTGCCTTTTGCTTAGTTCGGATAAGTGTCTGTCTATCTTGTTGACTTTCTCAAAGAATCAACTCTTTTATTCATTGATTCTTTGTATTGTTTTCTTTGTTTCAATTTTATTGATTTTAGCCCTGTGTTTGATTATTTCCTGCTGTCTACTCCTGGATAGGTTTGCTTCTAAGTGTTCTAGACCTTTCAACTGTGTTAAGTTTTTTTTTTGTGTGAGATTTCTCCAAGTTTTTTATATCGGCACTTAGTGCTATAAATTTTCCTCTTAGCACTGCTTTTATTACATCTCATGAGTTTAGGTATGCTGTGGATTTATTTTTATTGAATTCTAGGAAGTCTTTAATTTCTTTTTTTACTTCTTCCTTGACCCAGAGGTGGTTTAACTGAGAGAAGTTCAGTTTCAATGAGTTTGTAGGATTTCTGTGATTTATGTTATTATTGAAATCTAACTTAAGTTCATGGTGGTCTGATAAGATATTCCTGGTTTTATATCTATTCATATTTGCTTTATTACTAAGTATGGTCAAATTTAGAGAAAGTTCCATGGGGTGCTTAGAAGAAGGCATATTTCTTTGTGTTTGGATAAATGCTCTGTATATATCTATTAAGTTCATTTGAGTCATAATATCTGTTAGATCCCTTATTTCTCTGTTAAGTTTCTGTGTGTAGACCTGTCCATTGGTGAGAGTAGGGTATTGAAGTCTCTCACTATTAATGTATGGGGTTTCATATAATATTTAAGCTTTAGTAATGCCTCTTTTACATATGTGAGTGCCCTTGTATTGGGGGCATAAACATTCAGAATTGAGACTTCATCTTGCTGGATTTTTTTTTCTGAGATGAATAAGTAATGTCTATCCTACTTATGTTTTGTTTCCTAATGTGTTTTGATTGATTTTACTTTGAAGTATATTTTGTTAGATATTAGGATAGCTATAACAACTTGTTTTTTAAGTTCACTTGATTAGAAAGTCATTTCACAATCCTTTACTGTGAGTCAGTGTCTGTGTTTGAAGTTGAGGTGTATCCCTTGTAATGCAGCAGAAGGATGGATTCTGGTTTTGTGTCTATTTAGTTAGCCTGTGCCTTTTTATAGGTGAATTAAGTTCATTGATATTAAGGGGTATTAATGACACATGATTGTTAATTCTTGTTATTTTTGGTGGTAGTGTGTATTTCCCTTCTTTGGGTTTTCCTTCTGTGGAATTATCTATTGCTTGTGGCTTCATGGGTGTATCTAGTTTCCGTAGACTGGAGTTTTCCTTCCACTGCTTTCTGTAGGGCTGGATTTGTGGATTGATAATGTTTAAATCTGGTTTTGCCATGAACTATCTTGTTTACTCCATTTGTAGTGATTGATAGCTTTGCTGGGTATACTAGTTGGGGCTGACAACTATGATCCCTTAATGTATGTGTCATATCTGAACAGGACCTTCTGTCTTTCATTATTTCTATTGAGTAATCTGGTGTTAGTCTGACGGGTTAATTGGCCTTTGAAAGTTACTTGTACTTTTTCCTTGTAGCTCTTAATATAGTTTCTTTATTCTGTAGGTTTAGTGGCTTATTTATTATGTAGTAATCAGACTTGGAGGGCACTTCTAGTCTATTTACCGTTCTGTATGCTTCTTGTATATTCATAGGCATTTTCTTCTTTATATTGAGAAAGTTTCCTTCCATGATTTTGTTTAATATATTTTCTGTGACTTTGAGCTGGTATTCTTTTCCTTCTATTTCTATTATTCTTAGCTTTTGTCTTTTCATGGTGCTTCAGATTTCCTGGGCATTTTATGTTATAAATGTTTTGGATTTAGTGTTTCCTTTGACTGACATATCTATTTCTACTATCAAATCTTTCATGCCAGAAATCCTCTTTTTCGCCTCTTGCATTCTGTTGGTTATGCTTTCATGCGTAGTGCCAGTTCATTTCTTCAGGTTTTCTATTTTCAACATGTCTTCAGTTTGTGTCTTCCTTATTTCTATTTCAATTTTTAAATCTTGAACTGTTTTCTTTACCTGTCTCACTGCTTTTTCTTGGTTCTCTTTATTTTTTAAGGGATTTGTTGATTCCCTCCATTTTTTTGGCCTGTCTTTTCCACTGTTTCTTTAAGGGATTTTTTTTTTAATTTTATTTTTTAAGGTTTCTACTATCTTTATAAAGTTGTTTATAAGGTCATTTTCTTCTGCTTCTTCTACATTAGCATATTCAGATGTTGCTGTTGTAGAGCCACCCGATTCTATTTTTATTTATGATGTTATATTTATTCTTGCACTGATGTTTTCCTTGATTGATGCAAGATTTGTCTGTATGTCAAGAGGCTGATTTTGGAACAATATGCTCTTGCTGTGTCTGTGTCTCAGGAAGCCTCTCTTGGTCCAATCTGGGTTCTTGGTCACTTGGAAGTAGTGTATTCTGTGTCACAGTGGATATTCATGGTATAATAGAAGCTGGCTGTTTTTGTGTCTCAGGGATCCAATCTTGGTTTAATATGCGTTCTAGATCCACAAAGGGCTCTTTATGTAAAAGGAGCTCTTTATTCAAAAAACCTTGATCCAGTAGAGCCTCTTGATCCAATAGGTACTGACAAACTATGGGTCTCAGGTATCTACTGAAGTCCCTGGATGATAGGATAAATTGGTAGTTGGGGCAGGATTAGTAGATGGGGATGTCCAGAGAACTGAAAGTTTAATAGGGAGTTCTAGCCTGCAGGGGTTTTTTTCTTGCCAGACTAGATTTAGGGGAGAAATTAGTGGGACTGGTTTGCCAAGATTTGTGTCCCAAGGTCTATGTCATGGAGATTGGGCTCCCTGGCTGGGCTGAGTGAAGTGTCACTCACCTCCTGATACAATATGTTGTAGTGGGATTATGTTCTCTTACATTGAAAATATTTATCCCTCCTACTGGTTTAATAAAATGCTGATTGGCCATAAGGCAGACAGGAAGTGTGGTCTAAGAAAACTCTGGGAATAGGAAGAACAAGGCAGAGATGTCAGCAAACACAGAGGAAAGAAGTAGAAATGCTCTGAGCAAAGGTACCAGGCCACATGGCTAAACAAGATAAGAATCATGAATTAGTTTATAAGCAAGAGCTAGTAAGCAGTATGTCCGAGCCATTGGCCAATCAGCATGAAAGGAATATAAGTCATTTTGTGATTATTTGGGGCTAAGTTGGCATTGAGACTGAGAGCAGATCAAACCTCCTGGCTAGGCCGGAAAGCCAGTCCAGAAACTTCTTATTACAATAGATAATGACAAACTATGGGTCTCATGTAGCATCTTAAGTCCCTGGATGATGGGGCATATTGGGTACTAGTGGGATTTATAGATGGGAGTGTCCAATGGACTGGTGTTTTAATGGGGAGTTCTGGTCCAAAGAGATTTTCTCTGCTGGCATCCCTCATGAAGTCTTTAGAGTACCCTCTCAATCATGTCTCAGATTTTCTGGAAATTGTGATAAGAATATTTATTTATTTTTTCTGTATTGAGGTCTGAATGTAGTATTTCTTCAATCTTGTCTTTCTTAATCTTCTTTCTTTTTCTGATCTAGTCTATTATTGATGATTCCCAGAGTTGTTTTATGTTTCTTTCATTGAGGTTTTTATGTCTGGTATCTCTAGTCTGTTGTTTCTGTGGGTTTAGTTTAGTTTTAAAGTTTCCATTTTCTTGTGGACTGTTTCATCTTGTCTTCTTCTTTGCTGACTTTCTTATTCACATTCTGAACTGAATTCCTCACTTTAGTCAGTTTCTTGTTTATTCCCTCTTTGAAGTCATTGGCCAGTTTTAAAAGCTGGCTTTTGAATTCTTTGCTTCAAATGTCAACCATATCAGCATGGCTTTGTTAACTGAAAAGTCATGGTCTTTTGGAGGCTACTCCTGGGCAGCCAGAGTGAAGCCTGTGAGCTTCTTACTCTATTTCATTGTATTGATTTTCTTTTTTACTAATTATTCAGCTGTCCTATCACCTCCTTTGTGAATTTTTATTGTCTTAGTTAGGGTTCCTGTTGCTGTGAAGAGACACTATGACCACAGCAACTATTATAAAGAAAGCATTTAATTGGGATGTCTCCTTTACAGTTTCAGAGACTCAGTACATTATTATTATGACCAAAAGCATTGCAATGTGCAGACAGAAGTGCTGGAGCAGCAGAGTCTGACATCTTGCAAGCAACAATAAGTCAACTGAATATCACATTGAGTGAAGCTTGAGAAAAGAGACATCAAGACCCACTGCCACAGTGACACACTGCTACCTCCTAATAGTGTCACACTCCCTTTGGGGAACATTTTCTTTCAAACCGCCATAAATATAACATTCTCTCTCTCTCTCTCTCTCTCTCTCTCTCTCTCTCTCTCTCTCTCTCTCTCTTTCCTTCTCTCCCTCCCCCCCTCTGTAATAGTCTTGTCTTTGTTATCAAAATTCTTCTCATTTACCACCTCACTGACAGAAAGTCTCCTATAACCATAGTTATGAACTGCATTCTTTTATTAACCCTAATTTTTGGACTCCAGGTAAGGGCTTTCATAGCTTGAGCAGAGCTCTTTTTAAAAGGCAGTATCATCTAAAACTCAATAGTTGGGCACTGGTGGAGTTTTCTCTGTGAATGGGTCCAAGAGATGCATTTTTGTAGATCTGTCTCTCTAGGAAATTTATTCTATTGTTGATGGATAGTCTCTGTTTATAATCGTGTTGGTCTCATATGAGTGTATGAGAATTATGGGAGATATTCTAAATAAAGTGACTTATCATTGGATAACTTTTCTGTAGATATTTGTAAATGTTGGTTATTATTGATAACAATAGCTGTTATCAGTAGCAATTTTAAAAGAAGAAAACCAATCCTATAACAAGAATCTATATTTTACTGTGTTATTTTCTTACCACATGGCATTTTTTTTTTTACATTTCTGAAATAGCAACTCTCACTAACATAGCCTTAAGCCTCAAATATAATAAATCAACACTACTTAAAATATTTTTTAAAATCTAAACAATATCCCCACATGTACAGTAAGAAGTATCCATAATAATGAAAAGTTAAAAATAGCCTCTCTGGCCAATCTGATGCGGCAAGGTTGTTACTGTATTTGTTATTGATGTTTAAAAAAAGCAGAGAATTTAATTAAATGAATGGGAAAGAGGGGTGGTTTTACAGAGAGCTATGCTATGTGAACAAAGGCAATGTAATGACAGAAGTAATGCTGTAAAAAACAAATTTTTACAGTTCTATGTTCTGTGAGTTTGTATGGGTTGGCTTAGTCAGATGGTAACCACCGAACTAGAGACTCAGCCCCTCTCCAAATGAGATTCAGTGCATACTACTCCTGCTTAGCTTTTTCTTGCCTTCAGAATGGAGATAAAGACTATCATGGTAAAATAATAAATAGCCTATAGTCAGCTAGCCCTCAATACCCATGAGATCTAGAGCTACAGCAGGTAGGTTCTGCTTTATACAAAAAATAAATTAGTTGTTGATGTTTGAAATTCATATAAACTCACTTTTATTATTGTTCTCAATGCAATACTGTTTAAGAGATATTATACATTTTCTCTATATTAGCTATTCTAAGTAAACTAGAGAGAATTTAAGGAAGAAATATTTATGTTTTATGTAAGTATTAAGTCATTTTATCTAAGGGACTTGAATGCTCATGAATTATATCAGTGGAAATTTCTGCAATCATTTTTCTCTGGAGGAATTTTCTGGAGAAGACTCTATGCTGTTGTTTGTATGCAAGCATAGTATTTTAGAGCAAACATTACATAAGAAGGTGAAAGTGATAACACATATCAGACCTTGATTCTGTTTTTGTAACTCAACAATAAAATCACATTTTCTTCCCAGCCTCTTAACTTCATAAGTGAAACAAACTGGCTTAGATCAATAGTTTCCACAACCTTAACATATATCAAATTACTTTGAATGCCCATTAAATAGATTCCTGAGTATTATTCATAGTTTATGATCTAGCAATCTACAAATTTGCGTTTTAACACAGTCTAAAAAATTCTCTTGTGATGCTATTGGTCGAGACACTTGTCTGGACTAGAAAATTTTTGTTGTTATTTAAAATTTGTTTTTCCCTTTCCCCTTATTTTTCAGTTTAAGAGATTAAAGATTTAGTAATGATAGATTGTTGCATTCATGAAGTGAACACCAGCTGTGGTTGTCTGCAGAAGATCTGCACAAGAGTAATCCTGCCAGAATTCCAGCATGGAAGAAGGAATCTGCTCATGAGGCCCCATCCTAGCTGACATGCTATTGACACTTGATAGCATCAGGGAAAAAAGAGTAAGTTTTCTTTAAGGGTGTGCTCCCATGCACTGGTGGATGGCCCCAGATCTGGGATTATATAGACAGCATAAATTAGCTCAGTGGATTGTAAAATCAAACAAAAATGGTGTGAAATTGGGAAGGGGGATGGGAAATGAATCTGAGAGGGTATAGGGAGAAGAGCAGAGAATGAATATAGTCAAAATCATTGTATGCATGTATAAATCAGGGAATTAATAAAAATACTTTATTAAAAATTTGAATATCCCATTATTTTCTATGTCATAGAGTGAATTTTAATTATTTCTTATTTTGCTACTTTTGAAATAATTTGTGCACATGTTAGAAGTTTCTGTGTCTTTGCACTTGTGTTTATCAGCTTCATGCTGATTGCTGCAGGTTTTAAATGCCAGACTCTATAATAGAGGCTTATTAGTAATTAATTGCAAAAAATATGCAAATCTTGCAAAAAATAGGTAAGATTTTGAAAGTCTCTTAGCATGATGTTCTAATATCTTGCAAACTCATTGTCAAGGCTCTGACAGAGTGAGGTTAATTAATCAAGGTGAATCAAATGATCAAATATGAGGAAATAATAGACTTCAAACAAGATGGCTTGAAATATGAAGGTAAAACAACTCCTTGGATGAATTAATAAGTCTCACAAAACTATTGTAAAAGTTTGGTTAATTATATCTTTGTAAACTGATGGTTATCCTGATTGTCAGCTTGATGGAATTTGGAATTGCCATGGAAACAAACCTCTGGGCATGTTGATGAAACAGTTTCTAAATTAGGTTAACTGAAATGGTAAGAATTCCCCTAAATATTGCCCATACTGCTTCATAGATTGGGCATCCAAGACTTAATAAAAAGAAACGAAGTCAAATGCATACACCATTTATATGTCTGTCTCCGGACTGTGTCTATAATGTGACCAGCTGCCAGAGCCCCTGACAGTATTCTTCCTACACAATGAGCTGTAACCTTGAACTGTGAGCAAAAATAAACTCTACCTTTTGTCACAGAAACAGGACAAGGAATTAATACATCAATATTAAAGTTGCCATGCAACGAAGTGTTTTCTCAGAAATACTCTGTCATTCCTACCTGTAACCTAATTTAGTTCATAGGATTCTTTTGTTTGTTTTACATTTTCTGTGGATGTTTTTTGTGTGCAGGTACTTTCCATAGCTTTTTCGTAGAGGTCAGAGGACAACTTGTGGGAGTCAAATTTCTCGTGCCACTGTAGAGTCCTGGGAATTGAACTAAAGCTGTCAGGCTTGGTGGTAAATTCCTTTTACCTGCTATGTCCTCTTGCTGCCCCCATGCAGTGGTTATCCTTAGTGACCGTACTCTGCTACTGTAACCTAAATTGTATTAAGAACCCAATGCAGTGACTCTTGAATTAAGAATGGGGAGCTAGCCATCAGTAAGTTAGCTGATCAATACAAAGACTTAATGTCAACAGGATTGGAAGGATGACCTATAAGAGAAGAAAATAAGGTCTGAGAGAAGGCTTCATGAGGCTTGGCGACTCTGGAAGTATCCCTAATTAAAACTGGATATATAATACTAACATTACTGAGTTAAGTGAGAATGTCTTCAGACAATCACAAAGTATCTTCAAAAAATATAAGCAAAGAGTGTTACGTCATTGAGTATTGTATCCCTTCAAGTTATACACATTCAAAGATTGTGTGACAGATTGGTGAAACAGCCACGTCTAAAAGCAGGAGACTCAGCCCAGATTAAATTATTGCACCTCACCCCACAAATGTGTTCAGCTTTCATCTGAAGATTAAAAACGGGCATCTTTTTAAACACAGAAATTTCTAGCATTGCAAGAAATTATAAATACTATCTGTGACTTGGTGGGACATGGTCAGAGTCAGATGTTTTTACAAGTGGCTTTATTTTCTATTGAGGAGAGAAGGGCCTCTGGGAATCTTTCTTAACTTCCTTAACAACTTTAACATCAACAACCCTGTCTTTGGCAACTGTGGTAGTAAGGTAAAGTCTTTAGGAGACCTTTGCAAGGCAGGCCTTGTGGTGATCCCTCCACCTCAGAAGGATTGGTAGAATCTGGTATGTAGGCTAGATTTCTGTCCATGTTTCTATGACCATTCCTGAAGTTGAGCCAGGAAAACTTTCATGATGAAGGCAGCCAGCTCCCACTGACCAGACAATGACCTCATTTGTTATTATCTATTTAATGTGACAGGTAATTGTTCCAGAATTTGCAGACATTTCTGTAGGCTTCCTATTTAAATGCCTGTGGGCCTTTGAGAACTCATTTTCTAGAAGAACATTTCAAGCAATATAAGCTCCATTTACTATGTAAAAGAGCCTCTGAGAAAATTTAGGGAAAATGTTAAGATAAATTTTTATAAGACTCTCATAGTCAGGGATCAAGATGATCAGCACAGGACTGGGGAGATGGTTCCATGGGTAAGAGTGCTTGCTGTCTAAATGTAAGGATCTGTGTTTAAAGCTCTAGTACCCACATAAAAAGCTGGTCAAGGCTTAGCATGCCTGGAGTCCCAGGATAGGAGGGGATAAGTTGGAGATAGATGGGTCTTGAAAGCTCACTATCCAGTTATCAGAGACAAAAGAACCAGCTTCAGGTTGAGTGAGAGAATCATGTTTCAAGGAACTAAGGGAGACAGTGATAGAGGAAGACACTCAACATTCTGTTCTGGCCTACACATGTGTGCGTACACATACTGCACCATACACATACATACCACACGGACACACTCCACATACACCTCTCTCTCTCTCTCTCTCTCTCTCTCTCTCTCTCTCACACACACACACACACACACACACACAAACCAACACTTCATACACACAAAAATGAATATGGACCACAGTTCTGAGAAACGGTGAATATAAAGCAAACAGATCTTGGTAGCCAGAAGTTTTCTTGTGTCCTGCAGCTACTTGGTCCCAAATAAACACATAAAGGCTTATATTAATTACAGAATGTTTGTTCTCTGTTTCAGGCTCATTATCAACTAGCTCTTACAACTTAATCCACTTCTATTAATCTATGTATTGCATACTGGTACAGTTATATCTTGCTTCTTGGGCGACTGGATCACATCTATTCTGATACCACCTTCTCTCTGTCCTTCTGTTTGGATTTCCCACCTGGCTGTTAGCTATCTTACCATAGGCCAAAATAGCTTCTTTACTAGCCAGTGGTAGTAACACATACAGAGTAAAGAAAGACCATTCCACATCATACAGTCAACTGTATAAAGACACCACAATCAAGTCATGCAGCAGAGTGAGTTATGGTAAGAATGCTGATATTCTTGACATTAAGTAAAGATTTACATGCCTAAAACACATGCACAATATTTTATGAATGTGTAAGCTGTGCCTGAACTGGGGGTGCTTGCATGCTGTGACAACTTAAAAATTTGGGTTCAAGAGCTCACTGTCTTTTGGGTCCATACAAGTAGCTTCTTGAATCTTGGCCTGATGAGGAGGAGCCCCAGAGTGAGCTGCAATGGATGGATGCTCCACACTGAGCAGCCAGCTCAGGACTCCAGGTTATTAATTGGGGGTAATTAGCTAAGTAGACCTGATTCTAAGTTTTTACGGAAGATTAGGCAAGTTATGTATAAGATAGCTTTAACATCTGATCACTAGTAAGAGATAAAGAAGTCAAAAAAAAAAACCCACAAAGTAACAGTCCCTGCCTCTCTCTGGACCTAGTGAATCAAGTTCTCATTGTTCCAGTTTAAAAGAGAGATGAGGAATGTACCGGTAACTTCACATGCCTAGTGTCAATTCTCTCACATGAAGGAGTAGCCTGAATAGTAACCAATTATTCAAATTCAATCTCAAATACTCTGATGAAAACACTGGCCAGGGTCTCAGGTAGTTCAGACTGTTTTCAAACTTGCTATGAAGCTAAGAAGGACCTTGAACTCTGGATCCTCACGACTATACAGCCTACATGCTGAGACTCTAAGGTGTCCACCAACACACCCAAGCTGTTCTTTTAAAATTTTATTTAAATATTTATGTTTTATTTATATATATATTTTAAATATATTTATATATTATTTATACATATAAATATGTGATGTAAAATATATAAGTATAAAACATATATTCAAATATATAATATATAATAACACAAGCATTATTTATATATTTATTAATTAGTAATTAATTGATATAGTATGTATTATTATTTATATATTTAAATATATGTATATTTGTGTATGTCTATATGAGTTTCTCAGGTCCCCTGGAGCTGGAATTATAGGTGTCTGTGATTCTATTGCTATGGATGCTGACATCAGTCTCTTGAGTTCTCCTGAAGAGCAGCAAGTTACCTTAACTGTTTAACCATCTCTCCAGCCTCTAGAATTATTCTTTTTTATATAAAACAAAGAATTAGAGGAGTGTTTCCTTTGGAAAGATGCAGTGGCTGCTGCCTTGCCTTGCTTTGAAGATGGACTGCACTTCTGGCTTTATTATAACTGCTGTGGTGATACTAATTAGTCTCTGCTGCATGTGGGCCATTGATTTGTGCCTGGTGCAATACTGAGTGATTTGACCGCTGTTGCCTTGCTCATCACTCTGCAGAGATAGTGCAGCCAGAAGCATTTGTGTCGCCTGTATCCGTAGGTCCTCGAGGATATCTGGTCACCGTTAACTACTCAACGAATTAATGAATTCCCAACAGGATACTGATTTGTGCAGCTCCTTCTAACATTTGTCAGGCCATTCTTGGCTTCCCCTGTTCATTAAGAACAAAGTTCAAGGCTAGGGGAGACAATTCAGCAGTTAAGAGCACTTGCTGCTCTTGCAGAGAAACTAGATTTCAGCTCCCAGAACCAACATGATAGCTTACAACTTCAAGACATTGCAGTTCCAGAGTATCTGAAGCCCTCTCTTACCTCCAAGAGCATTGCATGCACTTGGTACACAGACATGTGTGGACATGCACTCATACACATAAAGTAAAAGTAAATCTAAAAACTGAAGAGCGAATCTGAAAGCCTGATTAGTTGGAACATCAGTTCTTCATTTTCCATTGCAAAGTATGTTCTTTGTTGTCTTGGGCTTTCTTCCATGGTCCTTCTTATGTGTTCTTCTACATCTTCACCTATGCTTCCCTATTTTCATCTTTCTCTTTCCTTGGAACTTTTGCAGCTTTAGGATAATATCAGACCTTTTATTGTTTAACATTGTTTTTCTAAAAATTGTATTTCCAGAGAAGAGATTCTCTATAAATATTTTTTGAAGGAATCCTCCAGGTAGAGGAGATCCTATTAGCCTCATCTTATTATGGGTGAATCAAAGACTCACTAAATGACTCATGGCCACATTAAGCAATAGAAGACTCATATTAAAAACTCATAGGGCTAGCCCAACTCTAACCTCATATTCATTATTAATTACAGTAAGGAGTCTCTAAAATTCATCTCATTGTCTTCCATATTCCTCCAAGGTAGATTTTTATTATTTCCACTTACATAAAGAATTTGGGGCATGTGGGAGCCTTGTGACCTCTCTGACCTTGTGCAAGTGCTGAATGCCGGATTCTAAAATATGTTTGACTTCTGGACCTGTGTATTCTCTAGTGTGTGGTGCTGTCTAAGATGCTGACTTGCAGGCACATGCATGTGAGTATTTGGATCAAACTCCAAAGTTTAATTTCACTGCTTGGAAGCTTGCCCAACCATGGCTTTGGAGGCTTTTTCTCTGTGCACATACTTAATCAGGAGAGAGAACAACAGAGAACCATCTCTCTGCCAATATGTTTTCACCCCAAACGCCTTTGCTCACCATATGGCTTTGAGCATTGCAAGTATTAGGCAAGAACTATGGATATTAATTAAGACTCATACACTATAGGCCAGTGAATAGCATCTGCCACAGTAGCATTTAACTCCCACAATGACCTGAACATCACAGGCCACATAAACACTTCAAGCAGTTTCCTCAGCTGGCAAGTGACCTACCTTGTAATGTAGGCAAGAACTTGATGATCATGGTGTCTAAAGGCATCCCTCTAAGGAGACTATGTCAGGTGGGCCAAATAGGTGTCAATGCCTTTCATTTGATTTAATTTGGTGACATTTCATAGCCCTTTAATAAATGCCAGATTCGTTCCTAAGCACTTTATGTTTTAAATGCCATTTCATCCTCACAGCACCTCTTAGAGCAGATGCATCACTCTTCTTGTTTACAGATTGAAGGAGGTAAGCCTTGGAGAAGCCCAGGGTGTTGAACTACTGTTGTCTGGTTCATAGCCATTAGAACCAGAGCTATGGCCACCTGTATCCTCTCAATATCGGTTTTTTATTTGTTTGTTTGTTTGTTTTATTTACTGATAACTATTTTGCACATCCTTAACTGCCACTTGACAACAGCCTAGAATTACCTGAAAAGGTAATCTTTACTTAAGAGGAAATGGAAAATCTACTGGATAAGGCTGTGCCAACCTCCAGGAAAGGGAAATACAAATACACACACCTGGGCTTGGTGTTCTACTTTCCTTTCTTTTGTTGAAATAAAACACTTTGACTAAGAGCAAACTTGTTGGGGGAACAGGTTTATTTCAGCAATAGGTTCTGTCCATCATTGAAGGAGGCCAAGACTCCCTGCCCAGAGAGTGATGCCACTCACAATAGCAGGAAAGGCCTTTCTACATTATATCTACATCAATTCATAGTCAAGAATGACCATCAAAGACATGCACACAGGCAAACATGATATGAAAGTCCCTGAACTGAGACTGCTTTCTCATGCATGGGAGTGACAGTGACTTTGGGTTCTCTGGATCCTTGGTCTGCTATGCTGTGTGGATGAGCCATGCATGGGTTTGGTTTTGCCTCCCTTATCTAAATATTACTTAGAATTTGGGTCAGATGACTGACTGGGTCAGTTATTCAGAATGTCCAATCTTCATTGGCCCACTCTGTCATGTCTACTTTCTGGACTCTTCCACACAGTATATGTAGAAGCCATCCCAAGACACCTGCAAACTGTTAAAAGTCACTAGTAATGTCCAGCATTTATTGCACTTACCCACCTAGGAATGTTTGTTTTTAGACACATGATAGCCCTCTTCAGGTTATTCAAACTTTAGCTCACGTAACATAATCTCTTCCTCAAAAAGGACACTGGAGTCCTCTTATAACTCTCTCATCTTGTTGACTAGAAAAAATTAAGTTTACCTGGTTTCTTGCCTCCCTATGGGACCTGTCACACAGTAGCACTCCAGGTGCCACTGGGGTTGATCATCTTTCTATTGGAATGGAAATTTCATGCAAACTCAACACACAGATGCTTCTAGCACCTAAGTATACACATGGATGTTCATGGAGGGATAGATTCATGGAGTGTTCTGTGCCAGCACTAAAGAATTTTATTATTTTTCTTATTGAGTGTCATAGTATGCTCCTCTGGAATGTCCTGGTATTAACAGAGGGGAAAAAAGGGGATCAGAAGCAGAGATAATTATGTGTAGCCATACTTCAGTGTAGCAGCATAGCTGAGACTCAAACCTTCTTGTATCTGGATCCAAAGAATCTTCTTTGCTTTATTATCATGCCATGAATTCATATTCTCCTTTTCTCTGACAAACATAGTTGATTTCCTGATGCCGTCCAAATGTATTTGAATAGAAAAGGTTCCTAGCTGTCTATCATGCTTAGCATAGAATATGGAAGGTTCATGCCTTTACTCTGTGTGCTGACTGGCCTGGAGAAAATGTTTCCTGTATGTTTTGTTGCAACACTGACCTTGCATTTTTCTCCAGTAGAGAAACCTATATTGCCTATAATTTTATATTATTCTCCCCGTCCTTGGGAACCAAAAGTACACTGTATATCTAATTATAAAAACTTGGTATCTCCAAGTAGACTAATTACAGTCAATACTTCCAAAGCCACAGAGAGCAAGACCTCAAATTTAATTAAGCCAAGGTGGTAACAGTCTGGGAACAGCTTGTGATGAGGTAAAACATGCTGTCCTCGGTCGCACTGGGGTGAGGGCAGGCAGAAGCCTGAGGTGACTAACCAAGACAGAGAGTAGACATCTGGTGCTCATATCAGGAGGTCACTGGATCTGGTCCCACAGTCCAAGGAGACAGCAGACCTGACTCTAGGCCAGCAGGAACCTCTTTGCAAGTTTCTCAGTGTTCTTTGGATATCATGATGAGAAGAAAGAAATATGGGAAAGATGTTTGCCTTTCCAGTCGCTATGAAGAATCCAGTCTGTCACAGGAGAGAGGTTGCTTGTCTTTCAAGCTCTACCCTCTCATAGCCTTTATATTAGTTACCTTTCTCACTTCTGTGACCTAATAATGGCCAAGAAGCAACCTAGGGGGTAAATGTTGATTCTGAATGATGGTTTGGAAGTTTGCAGTTCCTCATGGCAAGGAAGACATGGTGTTAGGTCAGGTGCACAGGAGGAACAAAAGAAAAGTGAGGCTTCCTGCTCATGTCTCCAGGAACAAGAAAGCAAAAAACAAGAAATATGCAGGTGATTAGCTTGTCTGGACCTGATCCAGTGGATAGAGCTTCATATGCTCATGGTGAGTCTCAGCCTCAGTCCTGTCTGGAGATGGCTGTATGAGCACGCACACACATACACACACACACACACACACACACACACACACACACACCACACTACACACATCACACCCACACAGTACACACACATACCACAGACACACACACATACACACACACACCACACAGCACACACACATACCACACATACACACACACAGAGGCATATTTACATACCCAATCACAAGCATGGACACACATACACACACAAGCAAAAAGAGATTCATGCATACACATACACAGGCACACACAAGTACACACATGTACACACAAAAACACAAGCACAGTCATACACACACACACATGCACTAAGGTATTTAATACTCCACAATCAAGTTACAATTCAACTATCATACAGTTCCAATAAACTTGTGCTTCCTACAAACCTTTGATTTTATTTAATATTTATGTTATCTAAGGTGAGTGAAGCTGTCTAATAGCTATCCATGAAAATCACATTACTGTAGGCATTTTAGCCACCATTGTAAGAAAAGCAGTCAGCATTTTTGAGCACACCCTTTTGGTAAGCTTTATTTCCAAGAACAAATTTTATATCTCCTAAAATCCTCCTTTCAACAATCAATAAGATAAAAATCATTCCTGAATCCATTTTCTTTCATTGTAGATAAGGTAAGGAAAACACACATGGTTCTTTGGCATAAATACAGACCTATCAAGAAGTTAGTGAGCTAAGAGCAGCGATAGTCATATTTCCACTGAAGCTTTGCAGAAAAGCAAGAGGCAGAGCTGGCAAATTGATCAGGACACTATTTCCTGTCAATCTCAAATTACTTCAACACAGCTTTCCCCACACACACACAAAGAGGCACATTTACATACCCAATCAGATTTTATTGTTGTTGTTGCTGCTGCTGAGACTTCTGACAGAAAAAATATTTGCGAGATAGAAATGAGGTTATTCAGTCATGGAAATGTAGTCACAGTTTATTATCAACAATTAGCCACCAACAAACATGCTCCACTTACTGTTAGAATTTGGCAATGCCTGTTCTTGACAATATGGAATTAATATTTGTTTTAAAATATGTAAATAGAGGGAGAGTTAGCTTGGTTAGTACAAAGTTATTTTTTATCAGTATGAGGACCTAAAATCACTCTCTAGAAACCATGTAAAAAATTGAGGACACATAGCTGGTCATGGTGCAGTGAATTGGAGATTACAGAATGCTCATCCTTAAATTAGACAACTTTATCACATCCCAATCACCCAAGGCTCAGGAATTGATGAAAGGAATAGAAAAATCTTAAGAGGCAGAAGCAGTGGATGACTACAGCCAACAATGTTTTCTGGACACAACAGGCAGTTCCACATATGAACTCACAGTGACTTAACGTCATGCACAAGACCTGAACAAGATCAAACCAGAAGGTTTTCAGCATAGCGTGGGAGGATGTCAGGAAGTCTCACCCATAGCTGAGGCACTATTAGCAAGTGATGGCCCCTGGGAGAGAAAGGAATTTTCTTCAGGGATGTGATCCAGGAGAGGCTATCTATGGCTCCAACACATGATCCTACATCCTTGCACATATTAGCCATATTAACTTGGCTCTATGGGTTTTTCTTTTAATTAGAAAAAGTGACTGAAAAAAAACATGAAATCGGGAAAGAAGAGTTATAATATATATGAGGAAGGAATTAGAAGTATAAGGGATGGGAGGGGCTTGATCAAAATGTATACATGGCCTGGTGCAATAGTAGCATAAATATCATGAGAGTAACCAACCACTTTCTGAATGGATTTAAAGTCTACTTCACAAGATGAAGCATAAACCTGGTACCATGGTCAGACCAGCAACCTGTACCTGTCTCACAGGCCCTGGGAGAGAACCTATTATCATTATTCTGTTGAATGGCCATAGTATTAAACCAACTCCTAATGGTGCCTTGTTTTAGCCATAGATTAGTAGATCTCTCAATTAAGAGCCAGCTTTCTCTAAGAGTGTAGCCTGTAAGTCAATCACACACAGTGGAAGGCCAAGCATCCAAGCATGTATTGACAGCACAAATTAGGTTTAATGGCTGAAAAAAATTACACAGTTTGGTGAGTAGGGAAGGGATAACTCTAGGAGAAGTTGGAGAAAAATATAACCAAAATATATCCAATGAAATTACCAAAGAAGTAATAAAATTATAAGGTAAAGTGGAAAAAAATCCGAGTTGATGAAAAATAAAAAAATGTACAAAGATGAATACAGTGGTATATGTGCCTGTAGACCTAGCAATGGCAAGATAGGGAATGGAAGAGAGGTGGGTCTCTGGAAGCTCACTGGTTGGATATCCAAGCTTACTTGCCAAAGTTTAAGGTCAGTGAGAGATTTAGTCTGGCAAAAATCATAAAGGTACTGATGAAGAACACCTCTCTGACCTTCACATGCATTATACACACACATGCACACACAGAGACATGCACATATCTATGAATTCACACACAAAAAAAAACATACAAGTGTAACAGCAGATATTCTTCACTGTGTATACAATGCAAGGAAAGGGTTCAAAGAAGGAGAATGAGACAGTTATTCTAGGCAGAGTGGTTCAGGAGGTCTTCTGTGATGAAGTGACCTGGGACACAGACCTCACTGAAGCACAGACAGAAATGTGAGAGGAAACCTCTGAAGCCCTTGGCTATATTTAGTCTCTAACTGCTAACCCTGCTTCCTCTCATCCTTTCCCCTTCAAACTCTCTTCCTGCTTTTCCAAACACTCTTGCCTCAAGTGCTTTGCATTTGGGGTATGGTTTTGAAGTTCTGTCTTATTTTTGTGCTATTTTAGATAGGGACCATAACTTACCTTTTGATTCTGAGCTTTGTGTGAGACTTTGTAAGGAATTTGTGAGGGAAAATACACTGCCACATGTTTCAAACCCCAAGTGGCAAAATCCTGATTCTTGGTAAACAGTACCCTTTACTTGGGTTTATCTAAGCACACTTGATGGATATAAGCATTAACAAAATGAATATAGGTTAGCTTTTTGTAGTTCATGCCATGGATGCAGAGAGAGAGAGAGAGAGAGAGAGAGAGAGAGAGAGAGAGAGAGAGAGAGAGAGAGAGAGAATGTGTGTTGTGTACATGTGTCCCTGAAAGTGTGCACACCAGTGCAAATGCATGTGGGAGCCATATATTGATACTGGGATGTCTGTTGATTACTTCTGCATCTTATTTTTTGAGACAGTTTTTCACTGAATCTGAGACTCACCAATTCAGCTAGATTGGCTGGCTAGACATCCCCCAGATCCACATGGTTTGCACAACAAGCACCATAGCCAGAAACATGTGCCACCATGCCTGGCTCTGCAAGTAGGTACTGGGGACTCATACTCAGGTCCTCATGCTGGCCTGGATGGCAATCACTTTACCTACAGAGCTGTCTTCCCATCCCTGTGCTGAGAACTCTTCAGAAGTCAGGCTTCTGTAATAGCATCTCATCAACTTTTTTATGTCTTCCGGTACCTGACTCAATACAGCATTCTGATGCAATTATCTTGGCTGGTAAAATAAACTTGAAACAGCTACTGCGACCCCGAACTGAGTGAACTGAGCAAACCAACTGCAGGAGTCTCTGAGGGGCGGATTCGAACCCTGACCAGAGGTGAGGAGGGTTCGGCAGGCCTCAGCGCCTGTATCCTGGCCTGGGAGGGAGAGTTGAGCTCCCATTGCTTCCGGTTCCGCCACCGGGACCGGTGCTCTCTGCGGCGTCCCAGCACACTCTGGAGCAGGGGGCAGCTGAACTCTGCAACTAGCCACACCCACAGCTCCTGCTGCTGAGGGAATCTGCAAGGATCCCTACTGCGACCCTGAACTGAGTGAACTGAGCAAACCAACTGCAAGGGTCTCTGAAAGACAGAATCAAACCCTGACCAGAGAGGTGACAGGAGACACACAAACCAAAGTGCCACAGCTGACCAGGACCCATCTAATCGTGAACCACTGAAGCCATGGGCAAACGTCAGTGCAAGAAATTACATAATAATACAAAGGGCAATATGGTAACTCCAGAAGAGAGTGGCGATCTTACAAATACAAGAC